>DF357316.1:57511-68408 GCA_000787875.1 Solanum virginianum | reverse complement strand
TAAGGTGGTTAGAACTCCTTAAGGATTATGACATGAGTGTGCACTATCATCTTGACAAAGCTGATGTTGGGGCTGATGCATTAAGTAGAATGACCATGGGAAGTGTAGTTCATATTTGTGATGGCAATAAGGAAATGGCTAGAGAAGTTCATTAGTTATCTAGGTTGAATGAAGTTGCAAATAGAGGTGTGATGGTTATTGATTGTTCCAAATCTTCTTTGGTTGAAGAGCTCAATTCCAAACAAGACCTTGACCTCACCTTTACTAGAATTGAAAGCATTGGTGAAGGATGGTAAAGTGGAGGTTTTCTCCGAAGGGCGAGATGGCGTCCTTAGATACTAATGTAGGTTGTATGTGCCTAATGTTGATGGGATTAGGGGCTCAATCTTGCAAAAGGCACATAATTCATGTTACTCTATTCATCCCGGTTCTATAAAGATGTATAGAGATTTAAAGGAGGTTTATTTATGGGGTGATATGAAAAGAGATATTGCTAAGTTTGTAACCAGTTGTCACAATTGCCAACAAGTCAAAGCCAAATATTAAAGGTGGGGTGGCCTAGCCCAAGACATAGAAATTCCTACTTGAAAGTGGGAAAAGATCAATATGGATATTTTATTTTGTTTTTTCGACGACTAGGAAGCACTTTGATTCTACTTAGCTTGTTGTTGATAGAATGACAAAATTTCCTCACCGGTTAAAACAACTTATGACACCAAATATTATGCCAAGATATATATATTCATGAGTTGGTTAGGTTGTATGGGGTACCATTGTCTATTATTTTGGATCGTGGTGCTCACTTCACTTCTCACTTTTGGAGGTCCTTCAAAAAAGGTCTTGGTACCAAAATCAATCTTAGTCCGACTTTTCATCCTCAAACGTGCCGCCAAACCTAAAGGATAGTTCAAAGGATATGCTTAGGGCTTGTGTTTTGGAGTTCAAAGGTAGTTGGGATGAATATCTTCCCCTTATTGAGTTTGCTTACAATGATAGCTATCACTCTAGCATTGGAATGGCTCCCTTTGAAGCCCTATTTGGTAGGCAATGTAGGTCTCCAATTAGGTGGTTTGATGAGGGGGAAAATGCTCTATTAGGGCCGAATTTGGTCATGGAGGTTTTAGAAAAAGTGAGGCTAATAAGATAGAGATTAAAGACAGCTCAAAGTAGGCAAAAGTCTTACTCCGACAGAAGAAGGAGAGATCTTAAGTTCGCTGTTGGAGATTAGGTGTATCTGAAGGTCTCATACATGAAGGCTGTGATCCGGTTTGACAAGAAAGAGAAGTCAAGCCCAAAATTTATAGGGCCTTATAGAATTATAAAGAGAATTGGTAAGGTTTCCTACGAATTAGATTTGCCCACAGAGATGAGTATGGTTCATCCAGTCTTCCATGTTTCCATGTTGAGAAAGGGTATAGGTGACCCAAGTTAAATAGTGCCCTTGGACATTGTAGGTATTGTAGAAGATGACTTATGAGGAAGTCCCAGTGGCAATACTTGACAGGCAAGTGAAGTGGTTGAGAAATAAAGATGTGGCATCCGTCAAAGTCCTTTGGAGGGATCAACAAGTCGAAGGTGCCATATGGGAAGCCGAAGCCAATATGAAGAAGCAATATCCCTTTCTTTTCCATTCCGATCAAGCTTGAGGTAATATGATTTTTCCCATCTTACAATCTCCTCTCCTTATATGCCATTTTCAAGACACTAATGCATGTTTATGTGAACTTGAGGTTGCATTATAAGTGCTATTTGAAACATGGTTTAAAGATTTTAAATGGTGCATGTGTTGCATTTTGTATATCGTGCATTGGAATATAGTGCATGAACCTATTCCTTAGAGCTTGCCTTAGCATATTCAGGGATGAATGTTCCCAAGAGAGAGATAATATAAGACCCCACTTATGGCGATAGGAGAGATGCAAGGAATAAGCTTGGAAATTTGAAACTATTGATGTTTATGAAGATAATTATGACTTGTAAGATGGAGTACGACCCGTAAAGTGGGATTCTAGAACTTTGTAGACTTGATGAAATTTGGGATTTGTCTGAAGTTCAATCTACGACTTATCATATGACCCTTAAAGTCCTCTATTAGTCATAGACGGTCTCATAGAATGGGAATCAGAGAAAGGGTGGCTCTGAAGTTTGGAAAAAGGCCATCAGACGAAACCCATCTACGGCCCATAAATGGGGTCTCATGGACTTGTTCGGCCTAGATTTTAATAGGGGTAAATTTGACCTTTCCTCTTTTTGTAAGTCCAAACTACATCATTTTTACCCCATCTAAGTCCCCCATATGTATATACAACCCTAATTCACTTCATTCCTCCTCATTCCAAAACCCTTTTAAGTCTCAAAACTCTCTCAAGTTGTTCAAGTCTTTCAAGAAAAAGGTGCAAGCTAGAGTTTCTAATCTTCCATTTCCAAATTAGGTTTCCTCCATCATAATCACACCAATGTATGTTGTTTTGATTACGAGAATCTTTCTTCCAACAAGTCCAACCAATCTTCTTCTCAAATTACATGGATTTATGGATTATTTTATGGGTACTTATGGACTCTTGCTTATGGTGGTATCATTACGCATTGTACACATGGTTTCTATTTGGGTACTTCAAGTAATGATTTTATTATGCTAAAAATATTGTTAGAGTTTGACATTGTGATGGATTTTATGATGTTAAAGTCATGTACTTTATGATGCCATGAAAAGCTATGAAGGAACTTATGGGTTTTAGTTGATTTTCATGATACCTAAAATAAAGGTTCTACTACAATAATGGTGGGTTGATTTGAGTAACTTTAAATGAATTGATTTTACTTCTCTCTTGTTTCGTACTCTTGAAATGCATGATTTTTAAGTACATGTGCATATACCTACCATGTTTGACTAAATATACACGAGAAGAATTTTTATATTGATGAAACATTATTGCATGAATTACAAGACAAACATGTTATGATAAATTATGGGCTCCCCAAGCATGCATTGAACTCATGAAATGTTTCTATGATTTGTAAGTAAAGTATTGAGCCCATATAATATATATTTTACCCTCTTGTGAGTAATTAATATCTATATAAGGGGTCAGGCATGATAACTATTTTACCCTCATGTACTATATTATCTAATGCTCATTAGAAAAGGTCATGTATCTTACAATCTTTACCCTCATGTGTAATGCAATGCCTACTCGAAGGGGTCATGTCTATGCATTATTTTTACCCTCTAAAACAAGGCATATGCCATGTGTAGGGGTCATATATTTGAATGAGCTACTCTTGCCATGTTATCATGTTCTATATATTATGCAAGTTATGATTATTTCAAGTATTCCATGGGACTAGACCAAGCACCAAAAGAAGCTTAAGGTAGGGGCTCGACCCAAGGGATCCTTATATAAATTCTTGGTCTCTTAACTATGTGCCACCATAGGTTTATATTATTTTTCCCTAAATGGGCTTTTACTAGTGGATCTAACTAAGTCAGTTACCCACTATCCAGTGTTATGCTTGGTTTACCATGGCAAATAGACCACTTCTTTATTCGATGTGGAGCGAACATCAGGATTCCAAGTAATAGCTCACTTCATCTTATATGTCGGTTAGGGTCTCCTCCCACATATGTACGATATATTATGCATGTTTGACTATCTACACACATGTTTTGGATTGAGCATTGATCATACATGTCATATTGAACTCATGTCCATTGATTATGATTATGCATATTGATTATTATAGCTCATGTTCATTGTTGCATGGCACCCCGCATACTTAGTATAGTCCAAGTACTAATGCATACTTTTTGCCTATATGATCTAACCATGTAAAGACCAGAGCTCCTATTAATCCTCCTCCTCATGGCTAGCCGGTATCCATTGAAGACTACTATTAGTGAGTCCTCTATTTTGGGGACATTATCCGCTTTACTTTCATGCTTTTGTTAAGACTTATCTATTTTAGATATTTTATCTTTTGAGATGAGCCCCAGAGATGTCTTGACCCCTGCTCCACTCATATTAGAGGTGTCGTTGGATATGGAAATCTATGTATCTAGCTTGACTCCTATCTTTCTTTATGTAATTGTGAAGAATCCCCTTAGTCCCTTTTTCCCTTCAATGCTTGTCGTATGTCGATGGATGTGATGGAAGTCCCAAGTCCCTAAATGCCCCCACAGTGTTAGTCATATTTACTTGTCCCTTGGACTTAATTTCTATATGATTCATGCAAATACTCTTCCCTGTAACATCCCCATAGCGTAGTCTGAAGCCTCGCTTCCCTTAGATATTATATGCTTTATGTTTATTGCTCTTTTATGCTTCCATAAAACCAAGTATGTGCCATGCATGTTTAAGAGAGTTGTTTGGGATCCCTTTGGGTTCCCATACACATTGTCACATCTAGGCCCTAGGCTTGGATCATGACAATTGAGTCTCGAGAAAGCTTAACAAGCAACCTCACAATGTCTCATGTGATAGAGGATGGGAAGATCCTCAACCTGATGGCTTTTTGGGTAACTCCCCAGAAATTCAAAGGCAAACAGATGTCATGCAATTTCGAAAGTGCTTGTGGGCTTGCTGTCCAAATAGCCCCTTTAGCAGAAAGAGTTAGAAGTTTATCATGAAATTAACACAAATACATCATACTTTCATATCACAAAGTCATATATCTCATTTGCCAAACATTGGGCCTTCAACAACTCAAGAATCATAATCCGGACATTTTATCAAACACTTGGCGGGTGTTTAGTGCTGGTGTAAAACCATGCAAATCAAGAGTGAAATCATGCCAATTAATCCAATGTAAAACCATCAATCAACAATTGGTAACACCCTCAAGCAATGTACATCAAAGTCCTTCATCAAATCTCACAATAGATTCATAGCTCAAGACATAGCAAAACAGTCACAATTTCAAGAAGCTTTAACATAGTTCATAAAAAAATTCATACTAGAAAACCCATTTGTAAAATCAACTTAGAAACATGTACCTGTACCATGAGTAGAAGGACCCAATGGTTGAAACTCATATACCTTATCTTTAGAGAGACTCTTGATGAAGATTGGAAATGGAGACTTGAAGCTTGAGTGAAATCCTTAAGATCCGGAAGAAGGTTTGAGACTTGAATTTAGGAGTGAAATATTTGGCTAAATGTTTTGGTGAATATTGGGGAATGTTTTGAATGATATGAGGGTTAAATAAGGCTAAGTATAGGTATTTTCACGTACAGGAAAACTTAGCCCCAAGACTTAAAAGTCTTGGACGAAAATAAAAAATATGGGCCAAATTAACACACTGGCGCGTCGCGCCAGTGACGCAAAATAGATACGGAAATCGCATTCTGCGATTTTCAAATTTTGATACGGTTGCTCTAAAATTTATGTTAGACCTATTTTCCACTTATTTTTGCCCCCGAACAAGAATATGAAGATGGATTTTTGAAATAACACATAAATTTTCAGATATATGAAAATTATGATTCTGCGCATTTCTGAGACACATTTTTGGGCACATTTTAGGTCGTTTTAGTATCTCCTCCTTGGGAACATTCGTCCCCAAATGTCAAAGAAATGTACAAGAGAAGAGTAATCATAAAGAGATCAGCCCCAACAAGAATGCAATAATACACTTTATAATACCATTTTCAAAACTTCAACATAAGTGTCAAAATCGTCATGAACTTGTCAACATAAACATGAGTACATGCAATGACATAGGGGCTGAAATACAAGACTTGGAATCATACAAAGGACTTGACATATCATCATAAGCTTGAATAGAATGAAAGAGATATGGATATTGCTCCTCCATGCCTGCACCAGCTCCCCGAGAGACACATACAAATAGACGACTCTTCCAAAGGGCCTTGACGAACACTATATCCTTATCAATCAACTTCTCCACTCATCCATCCAACACCTCCACCAGGACCTTCTCCTAAGCTAACTTATCCTCTACCTCACCTATAATCTCAAAGAATTCTATAGCACTAGAGTCATCAACATATGCTAGGTTACCTAGAGAACCGACCACAACATTAGCCTAACCAGGGAAAAATAATGGACACTCATATCATAATCCTTAAAGAATTATAACTACCTTTTTGTTATCCTCCATTCACAAATATCATACTTAGCAACCAACCTCTCATTCCGAAGACCTGCAACACTACCCCTAAATCATTCACAAGCTCTAAGTAAATCAATACTTCATTACTAGAGATCACCACAGACATGCCAAGGTAGGGTTTTAATAGCCTATTCAAGAGACCCCTAAACATAGCCAATGCATAAATCAACCAAACAACTCCACCAATACTAATAATGCTCACTTGGGTACAAAGCCAGAACCAAAGATCAATCTTAGTGAAGTGACTAACCTATTAAAATTGACCAAATAGATCCACTGACCCTAACCATCATATTACAGCCTGACGAGTTCTACACTCCTCGGAAGCATGCTATGCAAATAGCCAAATCACCCCAAAACCTCTAACCCATCAAGCTAAGTTCAAACAAAATCACAAAACAAAACCCTATGCAAAAGAACATAGGGCAACCCTTAGAGATCAATTGAACCTTAAGACAAGAATGGACCTATCTCTTTTGCTATCATTTGATAACCTCCCACTCAAAGATGGGTTCATTAAGTAGTCAGATTCTAACTCTATGGGTCCTATCATCAATGGAGACACAATATGCATGCAACTAATCCACCTTAAGTATAATGGAAAAATCCACCACATCAAATCCAACAAGTCACAAGGCAAGACCTCATTCAATATGAACACGAAACAATACCTATGAACTTTCTAACAATAATAAACTCACACAACCATATCTTACTAGCAACAATAGGAATAATGAAAGGATTGCTGACCTCTAGAACCATCAAAGTATGCATAACAATATCAAGAAAAGCCTTTAACATACTGGTAGTATCATCGAGCATCCATCCTCTCTTTTCGTTTGTTGAAGAGTATAGAATCGATTATGCCTTGGGGCATCCCCTTGATCAACACCACCACCTCTACCCATTTTGTACCTAAGAGGACCATTTATTATCTTATGACCCTGACTTCTCACCATCTATCAAAGTGGTCAAAGTACCAACCGCTCAACAAGGTTATGGTCAACATACGATACTATAGAAGTTCATCATGAAATTAACATACATACATCATACTTTCATCATCATAAAGTCATACCTAGCATAAGGTACTATACTACCAGAACTTTGGTGTCTTTGGAACTTTGCTTCACCACATGCCTTCTTGGCCTCCTTACCTCTCTTCTTTCTCAACTTCTCCTCCTCTATTTGTTAGAAATAGGTTATCAAGTAGGCTAAATCCATGTCACTAATTAACATAGCAGACTAACACTTCTCACTCACTAAGTTAGATACCCTCATCACGAATTTACTCATCATAGACCTTGGATCGACCATCAGTTGTGGAGCAAATTTGGATAGTTGGCTGAACTTGAGGGCATACTCCCTCACACTCATAGAACCTTGTTTCAAGTTTATAAACTCCATCATCTTAGCCTCCCTAAGCTCAAGAGGGAAGAACCAATTAAAAAAAGCCACCTTAAACTCCTCCCATAGCACCATGTTATTGTTTCCCTTCTCCTCTTTCCATTGGGCATATCATGTTTGTGCCACCCCTTGAGTTGGTAAGCCACCAATTCCACCTTCTCCTCTGATCTAACTCTCATGATAGACAATACCTTGTAGACCTCATCAATGAACTCTTGAGGGTCCTCATCCACCTTTGACCCATTAAATTCTGATGGGTTCATCCTCTCTCACCAGAGATGCTGAAGTAGGAGCATAAGGAGCCTGGGCTCTTTGGTTCGCTTGATTAGCCACAACTTGTGCAAGCATGGTGAGAGTATCCCAGAGCTTATCATGAGCTAGTTGTTCCTCAGGAGAGTGGGCTCTTCTGTTTCTTGTGTTTGGCATGATCTAGCATAGTAAACACCAATCATTAGGGGGAAAATCTTACTCAAACTATGTAGCACGACTTGGAACATAAAGAAGGGAAATATTTCCTAAAACGTCTCACAGTCTCCTACTCATAGTTGTGGTGTACGACACAACCATGAATAAGACTATAACCAATGCGATGTATTGGACTTCGAGGATCTAACAACCTAGTGCTCTAATACCATCCTTATCACGATCTAAGCCTAGGACCTAGACGTGACTGGCTAATGGGGAACTCGAAGGAACCCCAAACAAGCCTCTTAGCATATCATACACACATCAATTTTGCCCCTGACAAGAATGAACTCGAAGGAACCCCAAACAAGCCTCTTAGCATATCATACACACATCTTTGGTCATGAAAGCAAGATAAAACAACATAAGAAACATAAAAAAGGGAAAATTAGGGACTAAGGGAGAGTTATACTTAAATTGCTTGAATATCATAAATGAGTCAAAGCTCAAGCACAATACATATCTTGTCCAACAACATCTCTAACATAAAACTTAGCGGGTTCCAAGACAAGCAACTGAGCTCACCCTCATAGTCAAGCATACTAAAAGGAAAGAGAGTCTTTAAGACATGACATAAGAGCATAGACCAATGTCCTTGTAATGAAGGACTCACCAACTAGCTTGAGAGACAATCGTACTAGCTATGTGGAGAAGGAGCATGATAACTAAATGGGGCTCTGGTTCCTACATGGTAACATCATGTAGACATAGAGTATGCATTAGTACATTTGAATGTACTAAGTATGTTGGATGCAATGCAACAAGAGATAGGCAATATAATCAAAATGTATAAACATATACAATGGATAGCATAATAATAATATGACATGTATGAATAAATGCTCATAGTAAAATCATGCTTATATAGAACATAATATATATGTAAGGAGAGACCATCATCATGACCAAGCAAAGTAGTACTTGGAATCCAAGGCTTCTCACCCCGTTGGTAGTGGTCGAGATACTAACATATCAACATAGTTAATGGACTTCTCACCCTCCATCATAGTGGTAAAGGTACTAACCCCTCAACATGGTTAATGGACTTTCTTACCCTCCGTCATAGTGGTTGAGGTACTAATCCCTCAACATGTTTAATGGACTTCTCACCCTCTATCATGGTGGTCAAGGTACTAACCCCTCAACATGGTTAATGGACTTGCTCACCCTCCATCATAGTGGTCGAGGTACTAACCCCTCAACATGGTTAATGGACTTCTCACCATCTATCAAAGTGGTCAAAGTACCAACCGCTCAACAAGGTTATGGTCAACATACGATACTATAGAAGTTCATCATGAAATTAACATACATACATCATACTTTCATCATCATAAAGTCATATTTCTTATTTGTCAAACATTGGGCCTTCAACGACTTAAGAATCATAATCCAGACATTTTATCAAACACTTGGTGGATGTGTAGTGCTAGTGTAAAACCATACAAATCAAGAGTGAAATCATGCAAGTAAATCCAATGTAAAACCATTAACCAATAGTTGGTAATACCCTCAAGAAATGTACATCAAAACTTTTCATCAAATCTCACAATAGATCCAAGATTCATAGCTCAAAACATAGCAAAACATTCATAATTTCAAGAAGCTTTAACATAGTTCGTACTAGAAAACCCATTTGTAAAATCAACTTAGAAATATTTATTTTAGATAAAAAGGAAGTTTGGGCACCATGGGTGGAAGGACCCAATGGTTGAAACCCACATACCTTAGCTTTAGAGAGACTCTTGATGAAGATTGAAAATGGATACTTGAAGCTTGAGTGAAATCCTTAAGATCTGGAAGAGGGTTTGAGATGTGAATTTAGGAGAAATATTTGGCTAAGTGTTTTGGTGAATACTACAAAATGTTTTGAATGATATAAGGGTTAAATAAGGCTAAGTATAGATATTTTCATTTATAAGAACACTTAGGCCCATGAATTAAAAGTCTCTGACAGAAGTCAAAAATCTAGGCAAAATTAACACACTGGTGTGTCGCGCTAGTGACGCGAAATAGCTACTGGAAATCACATTTTGCGATTTTCCAATTTTGATATAGTTGCTCTAAAATTTGGGTTAGACCCATTTTCCACTGAATTTTGCCCCTGACAAGAATATGAAGCCGAATTTTTAAAGAACGCATGGATTTTCAGATATATGAAAATTATGATTCCGGGCATTTCCAAGGTACATTTTCAGGCACTTTTTGTGTCATTTCATTTACACTGATCTTGAGTAGATAAATCCATAACTAGGGTTGTAAGAACTATGAACAACTAACAAGATAAATCAAATAATTCATAATTCTTGAAAAGTGTGCATGCATGTATTCATTAATTCTCTTTTTATTAAATGCTTTCTAATAGTGGCCAACATTAGAACATGCCTAGTATTACTGACTGGATCAAGGTAGTAATGAATACAAAAAGAGAGTAATTAATAGGATTCAATTGATATTTCTTGTCTAATCAACCAAACTAGGCCATTGGGAGATTGTTGAATGACCTCAATAAATGTCCGAAAATGTGCCTCTAAAGTGTCTGAAAACATAATTTATATATATCTCAAAATTTGTGCGTAATTTAAGAAATCCAACTTCATATTCATGATTAGGTTGAAAAATTGAGTAGGATATGAGTCTAACCCTGATTTTAGAGCAATTGTATTAAAATTTGGATTTCCAGAATGTCAAATTCTATTGAGCAGTTTGCATCCTAGGCGCGACGTGCCAGGGGCATGATATAGTGTTATTTTATGCAGTTTTTCATGTTCGATCCAAGACTTTTGGGTCTTGGGCCTAAATATTCTCATATTTGAAAATGCCTATACTTAGCCATATTTCACCCTCATATCATTCAAGACATTCCCTAATACTTACTCAAACACTTAGAGAT
>DF357316.1:29704-40244 GCA_000787875.1 Solanum virginianum | reverse complement strand
ATAAGAATACTTATAATATGCATGTACATACTCTCAAAGAGGCAATAGTCATTTTCCAAATCATTTCAATGCACAATTGGGCTTAAAAACCAAACATCATACATAATAATTCATACTTAGGATCAAATGCCAAAATCATAATTTCATAGTCATATTACTCATGCATAGGAATGACCCATTCATATACAAAATAGTGCAAGCACCCAAAATATTGAAAGAGCCAAAATCAAAGACATATATGTGATCACAATATTGTCATAACCAACCTTTTGTCAAAATCATACCATAAAATAAAATTGGGCTTATCCACAACATAAATAATCCATAAAATAATCCGTGTATATGAACGCATATGCTATGAACAATGAGGAAATGACATAGGTAATTAAGACTCTATTTAAAATCAATATTTATATTAAGAAGTTGAAGTGAAAACATAATTAATTCTATATTTAAATCCATAGTGTAATCTCTCATGCATAAATCATTCAAAAAGGGAACATGCATACTTATAACTTTATAAACCCAAAGTAAATCCCCATATAATGGTTTAAGTCACATTAAAATCATCAAATAAACACTACCCATGCATCAGTAGAATTTTATGAATCATAATATTCAAATCCCAAATTACAATAAGTAAAAATCTATGTAGGTTTTCTTAAAAATAATTTTTTGAAAAGGGATTAAATTCATACTTGCATAATCATAGATAATTTCATGAATTCAAGTATAGATCATGAAATAGTGAAATCAATGCATTTTAAAATCATGTAAATCAGTTTACCAATATCATGGTAAAACCCCATCATGGGTAATTTAAATCAGTTTACCAATATCATGGTAAAATCCCACCATGGGTAATTTGTAAATCATATCAAAACTTCACAATAGTCTATAGATTTCATAGCTTGAATCATGTATAGTCTAAATAGACAAAGATCACTTCATAGTATAAGCTCAAAATAGATATTTATGCATAATCAACAATATTAGACAAAACCCAAACATATTTCATGCTCATATTTCATAATAATAGAAATCCATAAGAAATACATCTTGAAATCATGCAAATTTCATAAAAAAGGAAGATTGGGCTTCATAAGTGAAAGGAACCTATGAATAAAACCCATATACACATGAATCCTACTAGCACCAAGGGATTACACAAGAAATAGCAACTCCCGGACCTATCAAATCACCCCACTCAAAGCGTCAGTCATAACATGGCCTTACCTAGGGTCAACTAAGTCATAGGAGCACAATCCCCAATAATAGCCCACTAACCTAAGAGGCTTCTAATATCCAGTGAAGTCAAAGGTCTAAGCTACTCTCTAACCACCTTCGTCTTACTAAAGTCCATCTTAATACCATCACCCGACACCATACAACTTAGGAAGGCAACCTCTTACCACCAAATTTCCCATCTCACCTACTTAGCACACAATCTTCTTCCTTGAACTCGTAGTACTACCCTTAAATAATTCATATGCACTACCTCATTAAGGAACGAACCACATTATCATCACCAAAACCACCCCAAACCTATTAGGGAAAGGACTAGAGATCTTACTCATGAGATTTATAGGCATAACCGGTGTACTAGTCAAACCAAAGGACACTACCCCAAAATTCAAAATATTTGAAAGGTCATTCAAAGCCTCATCCTCCACCAATAATAATTCTATAGACAAAACTACTTAGGTTCAACACTTCCAATTATCACAAGATGAAAAATGCAACCCCTTAGAGACCAATTGCACCTTAAGTCAAGAATAGACCTACCTCCCCTTGCTACCACTTGATAACCTCCCGCTCAAAGACGGGTTCATTAGGGAGTCAGATTCTAACTCTAAGGGTGCCACTATCCTTGGAGACACAACATGCATGCAACTATTCCATCCCAAGTACAACATCACAATCTACCACATCAAATCCAACAAACCACAAAGTAAGTCCTAATGCAATACAAACCCGGATTAACAACTAGGAACTTTCTAGCAATAATATACCCAACAAAAAGAATAAACACCAAAGATCTGCATAACCACTTGGGCACACAAGAAACCCCACCGTCAACCAAAAGAATAGAGAAGAAATAGTGAAACTCGAATCCATCTAAATCAAATTCTTTTATTTACCTTCCTTCGCCTTCCTCCTTGAAGCGACATGGTCAACTAAAAGAGCAAAGAACATTCATTAGAGGGGAATAAGACTCTAATCGACATGGTGTGTTGGACTCTGAGGATCTATCAACCTAATTCTCTGATACCATCTTTCTGAAGACCCAAGCCTAGGGCTTAGACGTAACTGACGAATGGGGAACCCGAAGGGACCCCAAACAAGCCTTATAGAATATCATTACATATTCTTGGTCACGAAAACAATTAAATGACATTTGAAGAATGGAAATAGGGACAAGAAGGGGCTAAGGGAGAACTTTTCGTAACATAGAGTCAAGAGATTATAGAACCAACTCATAGCATAAATGCATATCTTTGTCCAATAACACCTCTACTACATAAATAATGGTGGGGGCCAAGACATACAACCGGGCTCACCCCCATAGTCATAAGTATACGATAAAGTAAAGGGAATCTTATACATAATGTGAGAGAATAGTCCTTGTCCCCAGAATAAAGGACTCAAAAAAGGCTAACTTGAACAATCAATCTAGCCATAAGAAGAATAATAAGAGCTCTAGTCCCTATATGGTGATATCATATACGAAAGAGTATGCATTAGTATGTTTGAATGTACTATGTATGTGGAATACAATGCAACAAGAGATAAGCATCATAATTTAAAATGCATAACGATAGACAATAGGCATAATATAGAAATATGACATATATGATCAATGCATAATTAAAATATGCTTAAGTAACCTATGCTTATATAGAATATCATATGTATAGAAGAGGCCAAACTAAATTTCCAAAGTATGAACCCCTTGGTAGGTTAGTGATGTTGCTACCCCATCACTTAAGTAGATGAGTATGCACCCTCATCTAGGTGGATGAGTACAAACCCCCATCTAGGTTAATGATGATATCACCCCATCACCCTGATGGATGAGTATTAACCAGCATCTAGGTTAGTGAGTACAAACCTCTATCTTGGTTAGTGATGATGCAACCCCATCACTCTAGTGGATGAGTATTAACCCTTATCTAGGTCATCTGGGCGCTAGACCTCCCAGATTGGGTGTGACGGAGTTCTACACTTTATATAGGATTCATCATATAGTCTAATGCAACACTTAACATAGGATTCATCATGTACATAAGCTCATTTCATCATTATATCATCATTCACATCATATCTCATGCTTTGGAGCTTCGATTTCTTCAAGAAACCCTAGCCGAATATTTTATCAAACACTTGGGGTATGTAATGTAGGTAAAACACTATGCAATTTAGAGATGAATGAGGATTCTGCTACAATTTGCACTACAACTCATTCATTTAGAGATTCAATAAGGCAAACCACCAGGTAGCTGATTAACGTAGATCTTTACTTACCCCTTGCCTTACTACAGACTACCCAAAAGTGCTTGCCATTGCCTTGCAGCTTAAAGCATCCACGACCACATTTTTCCTCCTGCGATGATACAAAATATCAATGTCGTAATATTTTAATAACTCAAGCCATCTTTGTTGCCTTAGATTCAGGTCCTTTTGCTTAAAGATATATTATAGACTCTTATGATCAGTATATATGTCAACATGAACTCTACGCAAATAATGGTGCCATATCTATAAAGCAAATATAACTTTTGCTAGCTCCAAATCATGGGTTAAATAGTGTTTCTCATGTGTATGCAACTACCTTGAGGAATAAGTTATTACTTTACCATGTTGCATCAAGGTACATCCAAAGCCAACTCCCGAAGCATCATAATACATTGTATAACCTTCTATTCCATTAGGAAGTACCAATACAGGTGCTGTTATCAATTTATTTTTCAATTCTTAGAAGTTTCTTTCACATGCATTGCTCCATTGAAACTTGGTTTCCTTACATGTTAGCTTTGTTAAAGGTGCAAAAATTGAAGAAAATCTTTCAACAAACCTTCTATAATAACCTGCTAGCCTAAGGAGACTACGAACCTCTAGGTGTTGTAGGCCTTGGCTAGTTCTTTATTGCTTCTATCTTTGGGGCATCAACCGTTATTCCTACATTGGATACAATATGGCCTAAGAATGCCATGGATCTCAACCAAATCTCACACTTAGAAAACTTTCATAAAACTTATGATCACGAAGAAGTTGTAACACTTATCGCAGGTGATTAGCATGATCCTCTTCTGATCTTGAATACACCAAAATGTCATCTATGAACACTATCACAAACAAATCCAAAAATGGCTTAAACACTCTATTCATCAAATCCATAAAAATTGCTAGTGGATTTGTTAGCCCAAATAACATGACTAAGAACTCAAAATGACCATACTGTGTTGGAATAGTTGTCTTGGGTATATCTTAATTTTTGACATTCGTTTGGTGATAACCCGACCTTAATTAAATCTTTGAAAAACACTTAGCAGCTTGAATCTGATCAAATAAGTCATCAATTCTAAGGAGGGGATATTTGTTCATTATTGTCACCTTATTTAACTATCGATAGTCAATACACATCCTCAATGAGCCATTTTCTTACGTACAAATAAAATTGGTGCTCCCCAAGGTAACATACTAGGCTGTATATCCCTTCTCTGTCAAATCTTTTAATTGCTCTTTTGACTCTTATAATTCTACTGGCGCCATTCTATGTGGGGGGATGGATGTAGGTTATGTATCTGGGAGCACATCAATACAAAACTCAACTTCTCGTTCGAGAGGCAAACCTAGAAGATATTCAGGAAGTACATCTAAAAATTCATTCACCACCAAAATAGATTGAAGGGTTGGGGGTTCTGCATCTGTATCTTTCATCCTCACTAAATGGCATATGCAACTTTAAATACCATCTTCCTTGCCTTAATATAGGAAATAAACCTACCTGTTGGCGCCCCATTATTACCTTTCAATTCAAAGACTGCCTCCTTTGGAAAATGAAGCTTCACCCTCTTAGTTTGGCAATCCACTATGGCATAACAAGTATCCAAACAATCCATGCCCATTATAATATCAAAATCTATAATTTCTAGGTCAACAAGGTCAATTAATGTGTCATTACCACAAATAGTTACTATGCAATTACAATAGACCTTTCTATTTGTAATTGACTCACTAGTTGGTGTAGACACTTCAAATGGTTTAATCAATAATTCAAGTACTCTTTGGAACTTCCCAGCAAGTAATAGAGTAACATGTGATAGAGTAGATCCTATGTCAATTGATACATATATAATATGTGAAAAGATGGACAATGTACCTGCAACCACATCTAGGGAAGCCTCCAACTTTTGCTGATCTCGAAGAGTATATGTGCGATTTTTAAGCTCCACTAGAACTAGCTGCCCCTCTAACACCCCTACTATGACCTACAGATAATTGTGGATGCCTACCTAAGGAAGGCACAGTCGATAATAATGCAACAACTGATGCAGTAAGTTGGGCCATACTACCCATATCCCATTGAGGACAATTTCTCATCATATGACCTAGTATACCACAACAAAAACAAATATCCATCCCAAATTAGTATGCACCTAGATGAGTCTTTTTTGCATTGCTTAAAAGGTTGTCGAGAAGGGCTTGATTAGCTTATACTCCATTACTCTTAGTGCTTTGGTATTCATGAACCTTGGGTTTCATTTTGTTGCCCAAACTGATTTCTCTGAGATCTTTGAGATCAAGGTAGAGCACTAGCTATAGAGACGGAGAATGATGGCCTGGGTGGTTTTTTAGAAAATCGAGGCCTAAATTCACCTTGGGATGGTGTAAACTATCCTATAGATCTAGCCCTCTTGGACTGTGCTCTTTTTGACTCTTGGGTCCTCCTACGTTGCCTTTAATCCTCCAACTTTTGTCCAAAAGCTTACATTCTTGCTTTATCAATGGCTTTATTCAAGGACACAATGTTGCAATCTCTAACTAGGTAGGGATCTAATCTATCCACATATCCATGAAATCGATCCTCCATAATAGCAACCACATTAGGAGCATACCTGGCCAAGGAATTAAATTGGAGACTGTACTCTCTCATGCTCATACCTCCTTGGTGGAGATTTAAGAATTGATCTGTATGGGGCTCTTGAATCCCCAATGGCAAATAGTGGTTAAGAAATTCCTTTTTGAACTCTTTCCAAACAACATGAGGTGCATCTGTACCCCTGGATTGCTTTCATGTTTCATACCACATTACAACCACCCCTTTTAATCTATATGTTGCTAGCTTAACAACTTTTATATTGCTTACATGCATCACATACAAGGTCTATTGGATTTGGTGAACAAAGTCTTATGGATATTCATTAGGATCTGACCTAGTGAATGAAGGATGATGTAAATTAAGAAAGTCATGTATCTGTGTACTAGTTGCCTTATTTGCACCACCAGTTCCAATAAGTGGACCTTCTTTCCTTTGCCTTGGACCACCAACTATATGAGTTAATAACTGGACTGCATTCCTTAAATCTTGCTCAGTAGCATTAATAGGAGGCTCTTGAGGTGTTACTGCACTCCTTAGCTCCTCTGGAGGCCAAGGAGTCTGGGAACTTTGTGATAACGACTCATCTGGAATCTTACTTTGATTAGGTCTAGCTCGTGATTGCAAGGTCCCTTCTCTAAGATCTATCTGCTTACTAGTACTTCTTCTCGTTGTGACAGACATATTTTGCCATATATAAAACAAAAAATTTAGGGGTTAGATATGATCCACCTATGATAATAGCTCTATGGCATGATATATGAAATGAAAAAAAAAGAGGCAACTCCTAATTATCCTATAGCCTCATGTTTATAGATGTGGTACACAATACACATATAAGCAAGACTCTATATAGACACAACTTTTTAGACTCCCCAGGATGACCCACTCGGATACCACTTTTATCATGCCTCCAAATCTATAAAGACGGATAGGCACTCGATGCCCTCAAGGCCCCACAGAACCAACATACAACTGATGCATACTATGCATTAGACTTTCAAAACTACATAACTGGGACAAGGTCATACAAGCTATAAGATAAGATATCATTGAGGCCAAAGTCTTTAAAGATAAGATAAAATAGGTAGAACCAAAACTTACATACCAGACTTTATCGTTGAGGCCATAACTATTTAGAGATAAGATGCAACTGAACCATAAACAGTAAGTATACAAAGCCTCTATAAGATAACATACGTTAGGATAGCCCCGCCTTACTCTATAATATAACACAACACTAAAATATATGTACTACAAACTCAATAAAGCCCCAGATCAACTTAGAGCTAACTAAAAGTAGCTGAGTGTCGGGTATAGCTACATCGAAGGTCTAGTAGCTGGAGTGCGTATACCTATAGCATGAATCATATCATCCCCATAAGGGACACAAGTATAAAATAATGTACTGAATATGTAAGGTAATAATATATGTAAAATGAGAACTCAAATGAAATCAAGTAGCAATGAATGAATACAAATATCATAATAAAATACCACCTTTGTTATATTTATGAAGTCATGTACATTACATGACTTTCTTAACCCTTCAACACTTTATAATTACTTTTAGGCATGTAACATAAATTACCAATTGATTAATGGTAAATGAGGATTACCCATGCTAGGCATTTTAACGATTGGGACGTTGTCCTCATAACTTTACCAATTGGGATTGACCCATACTAGGCTCTCGCCCCTGAGCTGACAACTTTATGAATCAAGTGGGATCAACCTATGCTAGGCTTTGCACCCGAGATGCGACCTTCACATTATGAACATTGTTTTAGGTTATTCTATAATACTTTAAGATTGTTACTCTGGTGGTCATAATAAATTTTAGAGCTTTGGAACTATGTACCAACAATATAAGATAAGGTAATGGTCATTTAAGGTAGTACCATAATATAAGAATCAAATTGAATTTTGATGTACTACTTAGGAGTATAAATGCCATAATTGGGTTTACGAGTGGATATGGACTCCTTGTGCTAGTGCTTGACAGAGTAAAATTACAGATTTACCACTAAACAATGCCATCACTATTGGGATAGCACTTAGGAAGCTTACTAGTTGATAGTGACACAAGCGTTAGATTTCATGCCAAAGAATATGCAATTGGATAGCCTTACATACATTATCGTGCCACCTTCTTATCACTGCAATGTAACCTCCCTTTTTCCAAATATTTATCTATAAATGAGTAAGTGATGAAACTAGTATTAGTAGTGAATAAACACATGTAGGCAGTTCACTCACACCCATAAGTTATACACAGACAACAAGCTCGTAATTACCAAATTAAGGGTGTTCCTTTAACTTCTTCTCCTCTAATTGCATTTATGGGCACACCTCTTACCATCACATACATAATACATCCCCTATATATCATAATGTAGTAGGACCAATGTGAACATATGTATCCAATCATTGTATTATGATTTTCTACTAACATTACACTTTATATTCTATAATTAGCTCACAGTTAAAGTTAAAGGGGACTCCCTCAATGGCTCTCCCGAAATGTACAAACTACCAACCAACCTTCCCACAAGATTACATCACATAAAGGGGACTTTTGCAACCTTATTCATATATACACAATCCCCTAATTAACTCAAGCACAAGAGAGGGAGAAAAGTGCAGTAACTTACCTTACTTATGAGGGATTCTCACTCTCTTAACTTATATCTTCCAAGCGCTGAACTCTCTTTCAATCCAAGCTTTAGATGAGGGATAATATTAAAGAACCCTAAGGGTTTTTATGGCTACTATATTAAGATAGAAGGGGAAGAAAGAGAACCTCAGAAATTAGATTTTTTTCTCAAGTGTAAAATGGCTAAAGAGTTGGTTACATTCCTTTTTAAAGGGACCAACTTTGGCAGATTTTCTCCTCATTTTTGGGAACAATTTACCAAGTAGGTGATGCACCTACTTGGTCTTTTAGCTTGGGCCTTCATGGATCATAGGTTATTGGGCCTTGGCTACCTATTATTCTCTTTTTCCTTTACTTGGGTTGGGCCAAAATTTTCAAGTAAATGCTTAGTGATCTTGTGCCCGATAAGATGGACAAACAAGTCTTAGTAGGTAATGCACCTACTTTCTTCATTAAGTCAAGCAAGAAGCTCATTATCTTACCTTATTTTCAAAATTGTAATCCTATATATTATGTCATAATACTTCATTTTAGACTTTCAACTCAAATAGCATCATATTATCTTGAATTTAAATGCTTTCATCGAGTTTAACTTGGACTCATACCCGCAAGAACATGAGGTGTATTACAACACCCTTGATCCAATTCAAATTATCACTACTCTTACAAAAGAAGCTTAGTCCCTCACCTATAATATAAGCCTATGTCTAGTGTCATATAGATAGGGCTAACATATAGAAAATATAGAGTGTTACACCAAAGCCCCCTATGCCTACGTTACAAGTTAATAAAGTCATAAAGTGATCCTAGTCAAAGTACTCAAAGGTCATAGTCCTGAGTATAGGGGCAAACATATAGTATTAAGCATGATATTTGACTGTCTTTTGTGAGAGTGAGTGATTTTGCATTGTCCCAAGGCTATACCTGGAAACATCATTGTGAGTGAGATATGGTATTTCTTTTCCATGATGGTACTTGAAATGCATTTTTATCATGAGACAAATTCAGTGTTTGTGGCTTGTTAATAGTTACCTCACTTGTCATGATAACTAATTTAGTGTTTGTGGCTTGTTGATAGCTATCTCACTTGTCATTGTTGTATTGTCAAATGCATTGATCTATGTTGGTTTGCTTACTAGATACTTAATATTTTTTCAAAGTGATGTGGGTATATGTGCTTAAGTTTGATATGATGTATGCCATTAGATTGAGGTTTGTGTGTTACTGCCATTAGATTGAGGTCTGTGTGTTACTGTGCGGCTTATGTTGATTGAGTATATTGATTGAATCTATCATTTGAGGGCAAACAATGATTTTATGTTGAGGCTGTTGATATGCTATCAAATTACAACACTTTTGTTGCTCAAAACTTGGAATTTTATGTGTTCTCAATGCAATGTTAGTAGATTTGATGTGTTTTGTGTTCCGTTTTGCAAGATTTCAGGGTTGGAATGATTTTTAGGAAAAATGTGCATAAGTTGCTGAAAGTGAAGTTCCATGAGACCCTTTATGGACCATAGAGTATTTTACGAGTCATAAAGAGAGTTTTTGTGTACAATTCCGATGTAGGGTGGATTTTTGAATCTACGTCTACGAACATACACATGAGTCATAGAAGACTTTATGAGTTGTAGACTTGGTATTGTGCCCTGATGATTAGAAGATTGGGAGTTACTGAAAATCCATTAGACAAAACTCCCTACGGACCGTAGAGTCTTATACGGGCCATAGATGGGTATCGTATATGAAAGTCCTAGAATGGAAGCAACAGTTCACGAAGGCCC
>DF357316.1:8274-29649 GCA_000787875.1 Solanum virginianum | reverse complement strand
CAACAGTTCACGAAGGCCCGATCACTGGCCATAAACTGTTATATGGCCCACAGAGACCCCCGCTGACAAAGTTATCCTATTTCCTTTTGGTTTTATATTTTAAATATTATAAATAGGTTTTTAGATATTTGTTTAGATAGAATGAGGAGGTAACAATACAGGAACATTAGAGAGTTTGAGAAAAACTTATAAAAATGTTATTCAGCTTTTAATTATAATCTTGTGATTCTCATTGAGGAGTTTAGATTTCTAATGTTTAATTCCCTTGTATAAGTGCTTAATTATGTTATTTAAATTCATAAATCTTGCATTTACAATGATCATGAGTAGCTAAATCCACAAATAAGGTTGTGGAAACCATGAAGAACTAACAAGGTAAAATCAAATAAGTCGTAATTCTTGAAAAGTGTGCATGTATGTATTAATTAGTTCTCTTCATATTGAATGCTTTCTAATGGTGCCAACATTAAAACTTGCCTAGTGTTATTGACTAGAATAAGATAGTAAAGAATTGGAAAAGAGAGTAATTAACAGGATTCAATTGATGTTTTTGTCACGAACCAGGCATAGGGCCTAGACGCGACACAACGAATGGGGAACCCAAAGGGACCCCAAACAAGCCTCTTAACATATCATTACACATACTTGGTCGCAGAAGCAATCAAATGGCATTAATAGATTAGAAATAAGGGCAAAGGGACTAAGGGAGAACTTTCATAACATAAACATTAAGAAACAAGAGAGTCAAGGCTCATAGCATAATTACATAACTTGTCCAACAACACCTCTAAGCGTAGATCTTATCAAGGGCAAAGATAAGAAACCATGCTCATTCTCATAGTAAAAGCATACAATAAAGAAAGAGAGTCTTTAATACATAGCATGAGAACATAGATGTTATCCTCGGACTGGAGGACTCACCAACTAACTTGTGAGAAGTCATACTAGCCACGTGGAAGAGGATGATCAAGTGGGGCTCTGGTCCCTACATGGTGATATCATGTAGGCATACATTCTGCATTACTATGTTTGAATGTACTAAGTATGTATGATGTAATGCAACAAGAGATAAGCAACAATCAAAATGCATAAGCATAGACAATGAATAAGCATATAACAATATGGCATGCATGGATAATGTGTAGAGTAAATCATGGTTACATAGAACATAATATGTGTACAAGGAAAGACTATAATTATAGAATATCCAAGGCCTAGTACCCCCTTGGAGAGGCGAATGAGGTACAAACTGCTCAATATGGTTAATGAGGTACAAACCCCTTCAATATGGTTGCACAGGCCTACCACCTCTTGAGCGAGGTGATCAAGGTACAAACCCCCTAATATGGTTATCATGGTACAAACACATCGACATGGTTGCATGGGCCTACCACCTCCCGAGAGAGGCAATCAAACTACAAATCCCTCAATATGGTTACCCGGGCCAACAACCCCTCGAGTGAGACTTGGTTAATTCCCAACACAATAGAGTAAGATACAATTATATATATTCCTTTCATCCTCATTAAGCCATTCAACTCATAAGACATGCATCAAACCTACAATTCCTCAAGAAACCATAAGTGGACATTTTGTCAAATACTTGGCGGGTGTGTAGTGCTAGTGTAAAACCATGCAATTCAAGAGTGAAATCATACAAGAAAATTCAATGTAAAACCACCCATCAATACTTGGTAAAACCCTCATGTAAGATACATCAATACCTTTCATCAGACCCTACAATGGAATATAGATTTATAGCTTAAAACATGCTTAAACAGTCACAATTTCATGAAACTCCAACATAGTTTATAGTCAAACTCATAATAAGTAAGACCCATAAGTAAATCAACTTAGGATCATGTAATTTAGGTAAAAAGGAAGGTTGGGCTTCATGGGTTAAAGGAAACCATGAATAAAACCCAAATACCTTGACTTTGGAGAATTTCTTGGTGATGATTGGAATGGATACTTGAAGTTTGAGTGAAATCCTTAAGATCCAGGAAGAGATTTGGCACTTGAATTTTGAGTGAAATATTTGTCTAAGTGTTTGAGAGAGTATTGGGGAATGTCTTGTATGATATGATATTGAAATATGGCTAGGTATAGGTACTTTCATGTATGAGCAAACATAGGCCCAAGACCCAAAAGCCTTGGACCGAACTAGTAAAACCGGGCAAAATTTACATTATGTCGCGTCGCGCCAGCGGCGCAAAAAGCTCTCTGGAATTCGCATTTTAAGATTTCCAAATTTTGATACGGTTATTCTAAAATTGGTTTTAGATCCATTTCCCACTAAGTTTTTCCCCCTGATCAGGAATATGAAGTTAGATTTTTTATATGATGCCTGGATTTTGAGATTTATGGAAATTATGATTCCGGGCACTTTCGAGGCACATTTTCGGGCACTTTTTGGGGTCGTTTTAATATCTCCCCCTTGGGAACATTTGTCCCTGAATGTCAAAGAAACATATCTAAGAAGAGTAATCATGAAGAAATCAGCCCCAATAAGAATGCATTAACACACTTAAATACCATTTTAAAAATCTCAACGTAAGTGTCAAAATCATCATGAACTTGTCGACATAAACATGAAGGCATTCAAATGAGATAGGGGCTGAAACTGAAGACTTGAAATCACATAGGGAACTTAGAATTAGTACCTTAAGCTTGAGTAGAATCGAAGATATAAGGATATCACTTTTGAATGTCTGCTTCAGCCTCCCATGTAGCACTTTCAATTCGTTAATTCCTCCAAAAGTCCTTAACGAAAGCCACCTCCTTGCTCCTCAATCTTTTTCACTTGTCTATCTAAGATCTCTACTAGAACCACTTCATAGGTCAAGTTTTCTTCAAAAACACCGACAACATCCAATGGAACAATAGAATTCAGGTCACCCACATATTTCCTCAACATAGATACATGAAACACCGGATGAACCAAATCCATTTGACTAGGCAACTCCAACTCATAAGCTACCTTGTCAACCTTACTAATCACCCTATAAAGACCAACATATCTTGGACTCGACTTACCCCTTTTACCAAAATGAACTACACCCTTTATAGGTGAAACCTTCAAATAGACCTAATCACTAACTTTAAATTCAAGGTCTCTCCTCCTCACATTGGCAGAGGATTTTTCACAACTTTGGGTTGTTTTCAACCTTTCTCTAATCAACCTTACCTTCTCCATAGCCTCCATAACCAGATCTGGATCCAACAAGGCCATCTCCCCTATCTCAAACCATCCAACTGGTGACCTACAACGTTTACCATAGAAGGCTTCAAAGGAGGTATACCAATGCTAGAATGATAGCTATTATTATAAGTAAACTCAATCTATGAAAGATGATCATCCCAACTACCCTTAACCTCCAACACACAAGGCCTAAGCATGTCCTCAAGAGTTTGAATCGTTCTTTTGGCTTGACCATCTGTTTGAGGGTGAAAGGTCATACTAAGCTTTACCTTAGTACCAAGACCCCTTTGGAAGGACCTCCAAAAATGTGAAGTAAATGGAGAACCATGATCCGATATGATAGACAAAGGAACCCCATTCAACTTTACCAACTCATGAATTTACAACCTAGCATAATCTTCAGCCCTATATGTGGTCTTAACCGGTAGAAAATGTGCCGATTTCATCATCTTATCAACCACAACCCAAATAGGATCAAAACCCTTTCTACTCTTAGAAAACCCAACTACAAAATCTATATTAATCTCTTCCCACTTCCAAGTAGAAATCCCTATATCTTGGGTTAGGCCACCCAGCCTTTGTTGTTCAGCTTTGACTTGTTGGTAACTATTATAACCAAAAACAAATTTGGCAATGTCTTTCTTCATACCTTCCCACCAAAACATATCCCTCAAATCTCTATACATCTTGGCAGAACTGAGGTGATTAAAATAGGAAAAATTATGGGCCTCATTAAGAATCCTCTCTCTCAAGTCATTAACACAAGGTACTCACACCCTACCTTGGTACCAAAGGGCACCATCTCCCCCTTAGGAGAAAACCTCCACCTTCCTATCACGAACCAAGGCCTTCAATTCTAACGAGGGATCAAGGTGTTGCTTTGCTTTTACCTCATCAACCAAGGAAGATTTCGAACCATCATCAACAACAACAATACCATTATCAACCTCTTCCAACCTAACCCCTAATCTAGCCAACAGATGGACATCCCTAGCCACCACATTACCACTACCACCAACAAGAGTTTGGCTACCATAAACACCCTACTCAAAGTATCAGCCATAATATTAGCCTTACCGGGATGATAACGCACACTCACATCATAATCCTTAACAATTTCTGACCACCTTCTTTGCCTCAAGTTGAGATCCTTTTGAGTGAACATATATTTGTGACTCTTATGATCGGTAAACACATCAGCATGCAGTCTATACAAATAATAATGTCAAATCTTCAAAGAAAATACCACGACGGCCAATTCAAGATCATAAGTAGGATAATTCGTTTCATGCACTTTGAGTTGCCTAAAAACATAGGCTATCACCTTACCATTTGCATCAAAACACAACCCAAACCAACCCTTGAAGCATCACAGTACACAACAAACCCTTTTAGCCCTTCTGGTAGAGACAAAATAAGAAGGGGCACAAGCTTATCTTTCAAAGTTTGGAAACTCTTTTCACACGCATCAGTCTGCACAAATTTAGCCTTCTTTTGTGTCAACTTATTCATAGGGGAATCCATAGAGAAGAACTCATTCACGAACCTCCGGTAGTAACCCGCTAAGTCCAAAAAATTTCTAATATCTGATAGGGTCAATGGTCTAAGCCAATTTCTAATCACATCCATCTTTTTAGGATCCACCTTAATACCGTCCTCCAATACCACATGACCTAGAAAGGCTACCTCCTTCAACAAAAATTCACACTTTTCACACTTAGTATACAACTTCTTTTCCCTCAACCTTTGTAGCACTACCCTCAAATGACCACATGCTCCTCCTCACTATGAGAATAGATCAAAATATCATCGATGAAAACTATAACAAATGAATAAAGGTAGGGTTTGAAGACCCTAGTCATAAGATCTATAAAGATAGCTGGTGCATTGGTCAATCCAAAAGACATCATAACAAACTCATAATGCCCATACCTAGTCCAGAAGGCTGTCTTGGGAATATCACACTCCCTCACCTTCACTTAATGATACCTGGACCAAAGATCAATCCTAGAGAAGTGACTAGCCCTTTGCAATTGGTCAAACAAATCATCAATCCTTAGAAGAGGATACTTATTCTTTATGGTGACCCTATTAAGTTGCCGGTAGTCAATACACATTCTAAGGGACCCATCCTTCTTTTTCATAAACAACACTGGTGCACACCAAGGTGATTGGCTAGACCTAATAAAACCCTTCTATAACAAATCTCTCAATTGCTCGTTCAACTCCATTAACTCCGTCGGGACCATACCGTAAGGGGGAGTAAAAATAGGTTGGGTATCGAGAAGGAGATATATACCAAAATCTATCTCCCTTTCAGGAGGAACACTAGGGAGGTCACTAGGAAAGACATCATGGGACTCATTTACAACTGGAACCGACTCTATATGAGGGACTTTAGAGTCCGCATCCCTAACCCTCACAAGATGGTAAAGACATCCCTTAGAGATCAACTTACGAGCTTTAATGCAAGAGATAAATCTACCCTTGACTACCACATCATGAATCTCCCACTCAAGAACAGGTTAATTTGGGAATTGGAATTTGAGCCTACTGGTTCTACAATCAATAGAGGCATAGTATCTATGGAACCAATCCATCCCAAGAATAACATCAAAATCAACCATATCAAACTCAACATGATCATAAGGAAATATTTAATGCATGATGCAAATGGGAAATATTAAAATCAACCATATCCCACTCAACAAGATCACAAGGCAATATTCTATGCAAGATGTAAACGGGATAACTTCTATAGACATTTCTAGCAACAATAGATGTACCAATAGGAGTAGACACCTCATAAGACTCACACAAAAATTTGGGCTCAACATGAAACTTTTTGGCGATAAGAGGAGTAACAAAAGAAAGAGAGGCACCCAGGTCTATCAATGTGGTGACCTAACCCAAGACATAGAGATTCCTACTTGGAAGTGGGAAGTGATTAATATGAATTTTATGGTTAGGTTTCCTAAGAATAGGAAGGGTTTTTATTCCATATGGGGTTGACGATATCGTGAACCTCATCAACCCCTTGCCTCCCATGAAGAGCATAAAACTGATTATACCTTGGAGCACCACCTTGCTGGCCACCTCTACACAAAGAAACCACATTAGCACCCAAGCCTTGTGGACGAACACCCTTACCCTTATTGTGATTACTAGGGCAATCCGCCACCTTATGCCCAACCTTCCCACAACCATAACAATTATTAGTTACTCTCAAGCATGGGCCACTATGACCCCTACCACATTTTGGACCCATACCACCATCATTTTGGGCCCTTGGGAAGTAATTGGCAATCCTCCTACTAGGAGCATGAGAAGATCCTTGGCCTTGATGGAAGCAGCTAGCCCTTCAACTTTGGAACTTTCCCTAAAAATGGGTCGTATTGGCCTTATTACCTATTCTCTTCTTCAACGTTTCCTCATCCATTTGTTTGGTATAGGACATCAAGCGGGATAAATCCATGACACTAATCAACATAGTAAATCGAAACTCCTCACTCACAAAGTCAAATATACCCATCATGAACTTGTTCATTCTAGAACTTGGGTCGGCAACCAATTAGGGAGCATATTTATAAAGTTGGTTGAACTTGAGGGCATACTCCTTCACTCTTATAGATCCTTGTTTCAAATTCATGAGCTCCACTATCTTGGTCTCCCTAAGCTCAAGAGGATAAAACTGGTTATGAAAGCCACCATGAACTCCTTCTATAGAACCACATTATTATTCCCCTTCTCATTCTTCCATTGTGTAAACCATATTTATACCACCCCTTTGAGTTGGTAAGCCGCCAACTCCACCTTCTCTTCAGATCTAACAACTATAATAGCTAATATTTTATAAACCTCATCAATAAACTCTTGAGGATCCTCATCTATTTTTGACCCATAGAACTCTGGTGTATTCATCCTCATGAAGTCTCTCACCCTAGACCCTGGGGTAGGAGCATGAGAGGCTTGGGCCCCTTGATTGACTTGATTAGCCATGGCTTTACCAACCAAAGTGAGAGTATCCCAGAGCCCACTATGAGCCGATTGTTCCTTGGGAGTGCAGGTTTGTCTTCCTCTCATGTTAGGCATGATCTAGTATAGCAAAGAACAATTTTTAGGGGGGAACTCTACCTATCTTATATAGCGCAACATAGATCAAGAAGAGGGAAAACATTTTCTAAAATATCTCATAGCCTCTTACTCATAGTTGTGGTGCACAACACAACCATGAATAACACTCTAATTAGTGTGGTGTGTTTGATGCTGAGGACCATTAACAACCTAGTTCTTTGATAATAATTTTGTCATGGCCCAAGCCTAGGGCTTAGATGTGACACGATGAATGGGGAACCCGAAAGGACCCCAAATAAGCCTCTTAACATATCATTACACATCTTTGGTCGTGAAAGTAGTTAAAAAACATTAATAGATTAGAAATAAGGGCTAAGGGACTATGGGAGAAATTTTATAATATAAACATCAAGAAATAAGAGAGTCAAGGCTCATAGCATAATTATATAACTTGTCCAACAACACCTCTAAACATAGATCTTAGCGGGGCCCAAGACAAGAAAACATGCTCATTCTCATAGTAAAAGCATATAATAAAGAAAGAGAGTCTTTAATACATAGCATGAGAACATAGATGTTGTCCTCAGACTGGAGTGAAATGACCCATAAAAGTGCCTGAAAATGTGCCTCGGAGTGCCTAGAATTATAAATTCCATATATCCATAAATTCGTGCATGATATCAAAAATCTTCATATTCTTGTTTAGGGGGTCAAAATTAGGGGGAAAAAGGAGATGATGCCCTTAGGTACCAAGATAGGTTGTGTGTGCCTTGTTTTGATGGTTTGAGGGAGAAGATTCTTGATGAGGCCCATAATTCTTCTTATTCTATCCATCCTAGTTCCACCAAAATGTATAGAGACTTGACAGATATGTATTGGTGGAGAGGCATGAGAAAGGACATTGCCAAGTTTGATTTTGATTGCCATAGTTATCAACAAGTCAAAGCCGAATATCAAAGGCTGGGTGACCTAACCCAAGACATAGAGATTCCTACTTGGAAGTGGGAAGTGATTAATATGAATTTTATGGTTAGGTTTCCTAAGAATAGGAAGGGTTTTTATTCCATATGGGGTTGAAGACGGCCCAAAGTCATCAAAAATCCTATGCCGATGTGAGAAGAAGAGACCTTGAATTCAAAGTGGGTGATTGGGTTTATTTAAAAGTCTCTCCAATAAAAGGTATGATCTACTTTGGTAAAAAGGGGAAGTTGAGTCCAAGATATGTTGGTCCTTATGAGGTCTTGAGGAGGGTTGGCAATGTAGCTTATGAATTGAAGTTGCCTAGTGAAATCAATTTGGTTCATCCGGTGTTCCATGTCTCTATGTTGAGAAAATATGTTGGTGATCCTAATATTATTGTGCCTCTTGATGTTGTGGGTGTTGTTGAGGATAACTTGACCTATGAGGAGGTTCCCTTTCAGATCTTGGATAGACAAGTTAAGAGATTGAGTAACAAGGAGGTGGTGTCTATTAAGGTCCTTTGGAGAAACCAACTAATCGAAAGTGCTACTTGGGAGGCCGAAGTGGACATGCAAAAGCAGTATCCTTATCCTTTACACTCCATTCAAGCCTAAGGGACCAATTCTAAGTCCCCTATGTGAATTCATGTCTTATGTTTTATCCCCTATGTTATTCATATGCATTCATATCAGATCATGGTTCATAATTCATTTCACACTTTTGGAGGTCTTTTCAAAGGGGTCTTGGTAGAAACGTTTACCTTAGTACGACCTTTCACCCCCAAATGGATGGCCAAGCTAAAAGAACCATTTAAACACTTGAGAATATGCTAAGGGCTTGTGTATTGGAGTTGAGGAGTAGTTGGGATAACCATCTTCCTTTGATTGAGTTTGCCTACAACAATAGCTATCACTCTAACATCGGTATAGCTCCTTCTGATGCTCTTTATAGGAGACTCTGTAGATCACCGGCTAGTTAGTTTGAGTTTTGATAGGTGGCTTTCATGTCTTATGTTTCATCCCCTATGTCATTCATATGCATTCATGTTTAAGTTGACAAATTTATGACGATTTTATACTTATGTTGAGGTTTTGAATATGATGTTTAAATGTAATGTTGCATTCTTGTTGGGGCTGATTTATTCTTGATTACTCTTGTTTTTTACATCTCTTTTACATTCGAGGATAAATGTTCCTAAGGGAGAGATATTGAAACGACCGCAAAAAGTGCCCGAAAATGTGCCTCGGAATGCAAAGAATTTTTAATTCCATATATCTCAATATCCATGCGCGTATCGAAAACCCAAGTTCGTATTCTTGTTCAAGGGTCAAAAATTAGGGGGAAAAGGGTCCAACCCTGATTTAAGAGTAAACAATTAGTAATTTAAATTTTCATAATTTTTTTATCCAGAATTAATCCATGAAAGCACCACAATGTGAAGCTATAGCAGATATGTGTTAATTTGGCCTCCGTGATAGGTCTACATCGTGGACCAGACGCGGACCTGTGTATTTTGTTACCAGTGATTTCTATCTCGTTCTAAGGCTTTTGGGTCTTTGGCCCAAGTGTTCCTAAATGTGTTTTTTCTTATACTTAGCCTTATTTCACCCTCATATTATCCTAAACATTTCCCAATACTCACTCAAAAACTTAGCCATATTTTCACTCCCCAAATTCAAGTCTCAAACCCTCATCCAAAACGAAGGACTTCCTTCAAGCTTCAAGCCTCCATTTTCAATCTTCATCAAGAGCTTCTTCAAAGCTAAGGTATGTGGGTTTTAGCCATTGGGTCCTTTCTCCTATGGTGCCCTAATCTCTTTTTTACTCAATTTACATGATTTAAAATTAATTTTACAAATGGGTTTACTATTATGAACATGTCTATGAACTATGTCAATGCTATGAAAAGTTGTGACTATTTTGCAATGCTTTGAGTTATAAATCTTGGATCTATTGTAAGTTTTGATGAGGGATTTTGATGTATATTTCTTGAGGGTGTTGCAAGGTGATTGATGGTTTTAAAATGAATTTTCTTGCATGATTTCATTATAAATTGAAAGGTTTTGTACCCCCATTACAAACCCACCAAGTGTTTGATAAAATATTCGGTTATGATTTCTTAAAGAATTGAAGGTCCAAAGCATGAAACATGATATGATTGATATTATGATGATAAAATGAGCTTATGTATATGATAAATCCTATATAAAGTGCTGCATTAGACCATGCCCGATCCGGGGGATCTAAGAACTCAGATAACCAAGATGGGGGTTTATACTCATCAACCGAGGGAAGGGTCCATACTTCTCCACCTAGTGATGGGGTAGCATCATTACTAACTGAGTTGGGGGTTTGTACTCATCAACCAAGTGAAAGTTTAGTACTTCACCACCTAGGTGATGGGGCGACATCATCACCAACCAAGTGAACGGTTACTACTTCACCACCTTTGGAAATCTAACTTGGTCTATTCTACACATATGATATGTTATATGAGCATGATTTATTAAGCATGTTTTACTTTAGCATTGAGCATACATGTCATATTGTTATATATTGTCTTTTGCCTATTGCTATGCATTTAGATTATGATGTCTATCTCTTGTTGCATTTCATGCTACATACTTAGTACATTCAAACATACTAATGCATACTCTTTCCTACATGATATCACCATGTAGGAACCGGAGCCCAAGTTGATCATCCTCCTTCACGTGGCTAGTTCAGAGATACTAAATCTAGTTGGTGATTCCTCCATTTTGAGGTACCTTAGTCTATGTTGCTCTTATTATGTATTGAGATAATTTTCTTTATTTTTTATTTTGGGTATGAGGGTGAGCCCGGTTGCTTTGTCTTGGCCCCCCTCTTATCTATGTATTATAGGTGTTTGTTGGACATTGTTATGTATCTATGTTAAGAGCCTTGACTCTATTGTTCTTGATGTCTATGATATGATCTTGACTCTTGTCTCTTGATTATGATGTTGTCCAACATTTTCCCTTAGTCCTGTTGCCCCCTATTCTTACTCATTTATGTTGTTTCTATTGTTTTCGCGACCAAGGATGTATAATGATGTTCTAAGAGGCTTGCTTAGGGTCCCTTTGGGTTCCCCTTGCGTTATGTAACATCTAGGCTCTAGGCTTAGGTCATGATATGGAGGACTTACCAACTAACTTGGGAGAAGTCGTACTAGCCACGTAGAGAAGGATGATCAAGCGGGGCTCCAATCCCTACATGGTGACATAATATTGGCATAGAGTATGCGTTAGTACATTTGAATGTACTATGTATGTAGGGTGCGATGCAACAAGACATAAGCAACATAATCAAAATGCATAAGCATAGACAATGAATAAGCATATAACAATATGGAATGCATGGATGATGTTTAGAGTAAATCATGCTTACATAGAACATAATACGTGTGCAAGGAGAGACCATCAATATAGAATATCCAAGGCCAACCACCCTCTTGGAGAGGTAAATGAGGTACAAACCCCTCAATATAGTTAATGAGGTACAAATTCCTCAATATGGTTGCATGGGCCTACCACCTCCCGAGTGAGGTGATCGAGGTACAAACCCCCTAATATGGTTATCAAGGTACAAACCCCTCAATATAGTTAATGAGGTACAAATTCCTCAATATGGTTGCATGGGCCTACCACCTCCCGAGTGAGGTGATCGAGGTACAAACCCCCTAATATGGTTATCAAGGTACAAACCCCTCAATGGGATTGCACAGGCCTACCACCTCCCGAGCGAGGTGATCGAGGTACAAACTCCTCGACATGGTTACCCAGGCCTACAACCCCCGAGTGAGGCTTGGTCAACTCCCAACACTATAGAGTAAGATACATTTATATACATTATTTTCATCCTCATAAAGCCATTAAACTCATAAGACATGCATCAGACGTGCAATTCCACAAGAAAGCATAGCTGAATATTTTATCAAACACTTTGTGGGTGCGTAGTGCTAGTGTAAAACCATGCAATTCAAGAGTGAAATTATACGAGAAAATTCAATGTAAAACCACCCATCAATAGTTGGTAACACCCTCATGCAAGATACATCAAGACCCTTCATCAAACCCTATAATAGAACATAGATTCATAGCTCAAACCATGCTTAAACAGTCACAATTTCATGAAACTCCAACATAGTTTATAGTAAAATTCATAATAAGTAAGACCCATAAGTAAATTAATGTAGAATTATGCAATTTAGGTAAAAAGGATGGTTGGGCTTCATGGGTTAAAGGAACCCATGAATGAAACCCACATACCTTTACTTTGGAGAGTTCCTTGGTGAAGATCGGAATGGAGACTTGAAGCTTGAGTGAAATCCTTAAGATCCGAAAAGAGATTTGGCACTTCAATTTTTAGTGAAATATTTGTCTAAGTGTTTGAGAGAGTATTAGGTAATGTCTTGTATGATATGATATTAAAATATAAATAAGTATAGGTATTTCACATATGGGAAGACTTAGGCCAAAGACCCAAAAGCCTTGGATTGAACTAATAAAACTGGGCAAAATTTACACTATGGCGCGCCCTTGGCGCGACTTGCAATTTTAAGAAATCACATTTTGCAGTTTCCAAATTTTGATACGATCACTCTAAAATCAAGGTTAGACTCATTTCCCACTCAATATTTCCCCTTAATCACGAATATGAAGTCAAATTTTTGATATCATGAACAGATTTTGAGATATATAGAAATTATGATTCTGAACACTTTCGAGACACATTTTTGGGCACTTTTTGTGATTGTTTTGGTTTTTTGTCTAATAAACTGAATTGGGATAAGGGAAGGTTTTATGGGACAATAGGTAAGGGTTAGTAATGTCACACTACGGGGATAGACCAAATGCTATAGTGAAATTTGCCTCTAGGCCGCCAAAAGTATTAGTGAAGTTAACTTATCATTTTGTATGCTATATACTGGAAAAGACATTGATTATCTGGTAATACTGAGTTAGAGGATCATGGGGAACATAATATCCGAGTTCCTCTTCATATTGGTTTAACACTTGTTGTAGTTTAGAATTACTTCCCATAATTAATATAAACCCCTCCTTTGGAGAGATAAGTTGGTTAATCAACCTTTATTGCAATTGAATTCTTCCAAGTTCATATTCCCTATGGCTTCGATCCTAACCTTGGTAAGGTTATATATCTTGACAAAAACTTCTAGGTGTAGATTGAGCAACATTACTCCCTACTTGATCCCAGTTGACATCTTGAAAGTCATTCACTTCTCTAATGTTATCACCATGGACACTTCCTTCTTCTTCCATCTTAACACCTATTTTCACAATAGAAAAAACAACATGAATGATAACAAAACAATTCTAACTACAAGAACTAAATTCAACTAAAACTTTAATAAAGAACTAGTACTATTCCTCGACAATGGCCATTTTTTATAAACGCTCAAACCTACTACTTGAAGAAGCAGGGATGATCGTTATGAGCATATTACCCAACAAAAAATTCGGGATAAATCCCATAGGGAATGGTGGTTCAAGAGGTGAAGTAGTTCATTGAATTAGGAAATTACATCTTCAAATTGGGGTGTGACACTAAATAAAATCAAGATTCAATGGCCAACAACTTCTATTTTAGCAAACTAATCATAGATTAAGTGAGATGTTGGGAATGTGCAAATATGGGAATAGATCTATCAAGCCGAGTCTAAATATTTGACTAACTGAGTTTAAGATGAGTAAGTATGCTAGGATGCTGGTAACCTAAGCTTCAATTACTACAACAAAGGTGTTTTACTTGATTCAACTACGACATTATATGAGGATTTCTTGAGGACATGCCTGGCTTGAGAAATCACAACAAACCACCTAACACTTTAGCCATTGAATCCATGGTCGTGGCATTCAACTGAAACCCCAAAAGGTTCCAGCTAATACATCTAATCCGCAGGCTAACTACTCAGAATAAAGTTATAATTAGAGATATGAAGTAAACCCCAAAATTGCAACGTTAATATTATAGATGAAAATTAGAAACAGAAATAAATTAACTTAGACTAACAACTATAAAGTCAAAATACCATAGACCCAGCATAGAAATCAAAGATCCATATTATGTACACATCCCAAATGGGGGTTTTAGCCACCCATGCTTGAAAATAAAAAATCAATACCAAAATCAGCAATTGAGTACATGGGTAACAAGGATTATAAGAGAAAAGTTGATTTAAATGAAACGACCCAAAAAAAAGTGCCCGAAAATGTGCCTTAGAAGTGTCCGGAATCTTGTTTTCCATATATTTAAAAACTTGTTTGTTATTTTAAAAATATAACTTCATATTCTTGTCTAGGGGGTCAAATTGTGTGGGAAATGGGTCTAACCAGAATTTTAGAGCAACCGTATCAAAATCCAAAAATTGCAAAATACACTAGTTAGGAAGGTCCACTTTGAAGGAGTATATCTCTTAGCACACAATGAACTGGGTGGTCCACAACCTACCAACTAAAAGCCCATTGAATTATCATTTCAACACAGTTTATTTCACCTCATTTTGATTTCGAATGAAGAACTTATGCCCATTTTTGTAAAACTCGCCCGTGCAGAAAATGCAATTTCCAGTGAGCTGTCCGTTTTGGTCCTATTTTCTCTTGACTTCGGTCCAAGACTTTTAAGTCTTGGGCCTAAGGGTTTCCATACTTGAAAATACATATATTTTTTGGACCTATTTTCTCTTGACTTCGGTCCAAGACTTTTAAGTCTTGGGCCTAAGGGTTTCCATACTTGAAAATACATATATTTAGCCTTATTTCACCCTCATAACCCTCATATCATCCTAAACATTCCCCAAAACTCACTCAAACATTTAGACTCATATTTCACCCTAAATTCAAGTCTCAAGCTCAAGTCCAATCTTAAGGATTTCTTCAAAGATTTTACTCAAGCTTCAAGTCTCCATTAAAGTCTTCTTCAAGAACCTCTCCAAAGCTAAGGTATATGGTATTGAACCATTGAGTCCTTCCACCCATGGTACCTAAACCCTCTTTTAATTAATATTGCATGATTTAAAGTTGATTTTATATGTGGGTCTTGTATATTGAGAAATTTACTGCACAGTGATTTTAGTTCATTAAAGTATGTTGTTTGAGTATGTTTTGAGCTTCAAATCTTGGATCTAATGTTGGAATTGATGAGGCGTTTTGATGTGAATGTCTTGGGGTGTTGCAACGTGTTGATTAAAAGTTTTATAGAGCTTATGATGAATCCTATATAAAGTGTTGCACTAGACCATACCCAATCTAGGGGGATAAAAGCCCGGGTAACCATGTGAGGGGTTTATACCTCGCCACCTAGGATTATTGCGGTGTGACCAACATCAACCATGTGAGGGGTTAGTACTTCACCACCTAGGATAATTGGGGTGTGACAATCATCAACTAAGTTGGGGGTTTGTACTCATCAACTATGTGAGGGGTTTATACTTCTCCACTTAGGATGATTGGTGTGTGACCAACATCAACCATGTGAGTTGTTTATGCCTCACCACCTAGGATGATTGGGGTGTGACCATTATCAACCAACCAAGGTTGGAAAGTTTGCTTGGTCTCTTCTTCACATATGATATCTTATATGAGTATTATTTACTTAAGCATGTTTTACTTATGCATTGATTATACATGTCATATTGCTATATTATGCCTATTGCCTATTGTTATGCATTTTGATTATGATGTCCTCTATTGCCTATCGTTATGTATTTTGGATTATGATGTCTATCTATTGTTGCATTACATCCCACATACTTAGTACATTCAAACGTATAACACATACTCTATGCCTACATGATGTTACCATGTAGTTATTCCTATTACCTATTGTTATGCATTTTGGATTATGATGCTCATCTCTTGTTGCATTGAATCCCACATACTTAGTACATTCAAACGTACTAATGCATACTCTTGCCTACATGATATCAACATATAGGGACCGGAGATCCTATTTATTCTTCTTGTGGCTAGATGGATTGTTCAAGTTAGCTTTTGGTGAGTCCTCCATTACGGGGACAAAGACTAATCTCTCACACTATGTATTAAGATTCTCTTTACTTTATCGTTTACTTATGAATATGAGGATGAGCCCAGTTGTATGTCTTGGTCCCCGCAATTATCTATGTAGTAGAGGTGTTGTTGGACAAAGCTATGTCACATCTAGGCCCTAGGCTTGTGTTGTGACACTTGGTTTCCTTGAATTCGAATAGGACTTCTTGAAAACCTTGAGAATAGATGGAGAATTTGATGAAGATTAGAGAGGAATTAAGAGGTTTTTGGTTGGTTTTTAGGGCTCAAAACGGCTTGGTAATGAGGGATTTTCGTGTATATAGGTGTAGGGTTATTAACCAATTACCCTGGAGTAAAAAGAACAACTTTTGGAAAATTTTGAACTAGTCTACGTCAGGTTCGCATTGCGGTATAGGGTTATTACCCAATTGCCCTGGAATAAAAAGAACAATTTTCAAAAGTTTTTGAACTAGTTCACATCAGGTCTGTGTCCCTGGAATAAAAAGAACAATTTTCAAAAGTTTTTGCACTAGTTCATCTTAGGTCCACGTCGTGGACCTATCACGGACAGCTACTGTTTTTGCGAAGTTTCGCCAAAAAATTATTTTCTTGGCACTGATGAAGTATATCTTATAGGTACTCATTTTCCTATATATTTTTCCCTCTGAACAAGAATATGAAGTCGAATTTGCAAAATTCTGCATAGATTTTGAGATATTGAAAGAAAATGCATCATAGGGTCTTTTCAAGCTACGAGGAGGGGTGTTTAAATATCCCCAATTTGAGATATAAGGAAATTATGATTATGGGTACTTTCGAAACATATTTTTGGACACTTTTTGGGGTCATTTTATTGTCCATTTGTTTGTGTATGATAAGGCGCTGCCACCTTGTGCTTTACTCCATACGTACTCAGCAAAGAAGTGAACACTTGGTTACAGAAATTGGGAACCTCCATCGTTGATAACTGCTCTTGGTGTGCCAAACCTTGTGAAGATACTCTTCCTGAGAAAATGTTCAACATTACACCCATTATTCTAAGGTAGTGGCATCGCTTCCACATACTTAGACACATAATGCATAGCCATCAGGACGAATTTGTTTCCATAGGAGCTCACAAATGGTCCCATAAAATCAATACTCCATATATGAACCAATTCGACTTCCAAAATAGGAGTGAGAGGCAATTCATGTCTTTAAGAGATATTACCTTGTTTTTTGTATTCAACACACTTCTTTGTCATGATATTTGCATCTTGATATAGAGTAGGCTAAAAATAACAACATTGAAGCACCTTTATTGCAGTTTGGACACCGCCATGATGGCTTCCATCAGAGATGCATGGCAAGCCTCAAGAATAGCTTGTGTTTCTTCTTCAGGCACACATCTACTAATGATATTATCAACACACTAATGAATATATGATGAGTCCTAAAATGGATTGAATTTGAAGATTAAATTGGGCTTAATTATGGATTTTTAAAAAATAGATTAAGACTTGACTGAGTTTGGATTGATCCAATTCGAATTGTCTCTAGCCAACTCCATAAAGTTCTGAATAAGTTGGACGAATTATGGATTTAAGCTCATTTTAACAGCTAATATCATATCTAAAGTTACTATTAATTTCTTTTCTTCCCTTTAATGCAGTCCTTAGTATTGCGATCACATTCCTCCTTTCAGATTAACTTATTTTGGCCCTTTAACCCCTGCCCTACTACTTTTTTAAAAGGAAAAATTATGTAACTAGGCAAACATATGATATGTATTTACATGATACACCTATTGCTTGAAAAATTACAATTTATAGCTATTAGTTAGGGATTTATTGCTATAGTTAGGGTTTTTATCACGACCCGGATCTAGGGTCTACAAGTGACATGGTGAATGGGCACCCGATAGTCCCCAAACAAGCCTCGTAGCATCCATTCACACATCATCAGTTCGAAAGCATATGTAAATAGTAAACACATAGTTCCAAGGGATGGGAAAGTAGGACTCATGCTATGAGGATGTCATAGGGATAGGGATTAACATGGATTCATATAGCACATAGCACACAAGAACTAAGGGTAGGTAAGTATGACTCACTCTCTGGGGAAATATGGGACTTAGGATATTCCATAGGATAACATAAATCCATAACATAAGCTCATAATCAACATAATGACATAGCCATATACAAAGCATAATCCTCCAAATACATCCCTTAGCACATAAACGTAAAGTGGTCTACAAGATGTCCAACAATGCCTCTTATCATAAGATAGGACAGGGGCCAAGACATACCCCAAGCTCACCCTCAAAATAAGTAAAATAGGTAAAACACCATAGGTAGAGGATATGGTGGTTTGTCCTTAAAAGATAGGACTCACCATAATAAAAGATAGGACTCACCATAATAAGAAAAACTAGAGAACGGCTTGACAATATATAGCAAGAGAGTAGTATATCAATATGTTATGATGAGCATGATACATGAATGCAAAAATACTTCATATATATTGAGGATGGGGCCATAACCGACATGAGACCAAGTGAGCTATGCCTTGGAACCTTATTGTCTTCCCTACAACGGATAAAAGGTGACCTACTTGCCAAAGGTAGATCCTTATCATACTTTCCCCTTGGGGCATAAACATATCCCTATGTTAGGCATAGGCATAAACGTATCCAGCCTACTTCAAAATATATATATATATATATATATATATATATACTAAGTAAAGCTGGTCGATGGGCAAACCGACCCGTCGTATCCAACCTGCTTCGAAATATACATATACATATATATATATATATATACATAATATAATATAATACGCATTATAACAACCAGCTTAGAAACTAGTGAATGATATCATAATAAGCACGAGTAGAGTCGTGAGAATCATATGCAATAAAAACCATTTTGGACATGGCTTTAAACCCAACAGTGTAGACAACTCTAGTACCACTTTTCAACTTCACACTCTCCACTTTTCCTATAGATTCCCTGGATAACAAGGCAAACCAACAATGACTTCTAAGACTTGTACCAGTAAAGTGTCGAGAAGAATAAGAAAATATTTACACGATGTACTAGCATCTTTACACATATAATATGTTAGCTTTACACAGATAATATATTACATTGTTATCTATGCAGGACACACAATTTTTTGGCATGAAACACACATGTATTTTATTTACTTTCTAGCACTCTGCAGTCGAGGGATAAAGATTCTATGAGGGTAACAACAACCATGATCAAAGAGGCTCAGTCATACTCTATGCTTCACAAGCTTGTGGATAATTAAAGTCATGCAGATGGCCAATACTAACTGGCCCTTGTTTCACTGTTCAAACAGGTTTTCATCCTAAAAGAAAGATTATTTCATATGACTTATATGTTCACCTCCATGGTACTCTCAGTTTACTATTAATGGGAGCTTTCTACCTTTTATGTTGATAAAAATTGATACTTCTTTTGATGTATAAACATTAGGAATTTCATTAATAAACAGTAGTAAGATTGTGCTTCACATTTACAAAGTAACATCAGATTTCAGTAATTAAATAGAAGACAAAATCTAACAGCTCTCCCCCAGTTTAAGACATGGATGAAGGCTTGAAGCTCCTTTATCAGCCAGATCTATAACATCTTCAGCTGCTCTAAACTTAAGCTTACATTGCTCTCCCCCAGTTTAAGACATGGATGAAGGCTTGAAGCTCCTTTATCAGCCAGATCTATAACATCTTCAGCTACTCTAAACTTAAGCTTACATGGTTCACACCCTTCACATTGTATCAGTTTTCAGGTAGATTGATTTCAGACTATGCATTCTGGCACTAATTCTATTTCTCAAGTTATTTGTCCCAAACCTCATATAGTAAATTGCAACTCTAAATTAACCATTGAAACTTATAATCACAGGCCAACTAGTTGAAATTCTGACACAAAATTAATAGAACATCACACAGCGATAAACTCTCTTTTCTACTTTTCTTGATAAAGGGATGACACCCATTCAGCCATCAACAAGGAGGTTAACCAACTGTTACTATACTCTAAAATATGCACCAAACAAACAAAGAAACACCATATAAACGTACTCACTTCTGATTCTTTCTAATTCTCATAGAAACTGTAAATCACTTTTACCGTTGTGAATCGAGTATGTTAAAGTTCCTCAATTCCAGTTCAGAGCCATAACTTAGACTTAAAATATTAGCTAATAGTGTAAATGTGCCACACTAATTCTCAACAGGCATGAGAAGCAGAATCGAAATTGATTCAGTTGCCAAAAGAGAAGAAGGCAGAGACACATTCTAATCAAGTAAGGTATAATTTCATTCATAATGAGCAAACTTCAAAATGTATACACATAATATCCTATAACTGATTTCAATAATACTGGAAATGCGAGAAACTTATACCACTAACTATGTTTAACTTTAACTAAGTCATGCCATAGAATAAAGTGCTTTACATACCTCGTTACTCCTTCAACTAATTCAACCGCAAAGTCAATCCAACTTACACTTTCGGATGTCCAACGTCTACAACAATTCACAATAATGCTAATGGTTAGCTAAAAGCCTTTTCGGGCCTCAAATTCCAAATTTTGCCCTTAATTTTTTTAAAAAAAATTCAGCAGCACTTCCCCTAAAAATATAGGCTGCCCCGAGACTCAACGCGGCTCCAATTAACCAACAATACAACAACAACAACCCAACAACACCAACAATCATTTTCCATACCATTGCCACATCAACACTCAATTCTAGAAACTAAGTGTGTGTGACCTTATAATTGGTTCAAGTGTTAATTGACCAAGATTTATTTCTTGTAAGTGCCATGACTTGTAGTATTATATTTACTCATACACATAAGTTACAAGAAGGGCCTTATAGAATTTTTATATATATCTATATGTTGCAATTTAAACGCATGCTTTCAACGCTATTACACAATATTAATCTACAAACATGAACCCCAATTTTGACCAAACTATCCATATATCTACAAATAATTTCCCATACTTCTTTCACCCCACAAGGATCATTTTTAAGCTATTTAAACTGTTTATACATATTCTTACAAT
>DF357317.1:183571-204169 GCA_000787875.1 Solanum virginianum | reverse complement strand
AAAATATGAAATTATCCTTAGATAAGAAGTGTTTTACTCTTAAGCACTATAATAAAAATAATTTTTGACAACAATAAATATACATATTAACAAAGAGTGTTAAATTTTTTTACCTACATTAGTTAATTGTCATTAGATTCAATGTCGTTGTAGACTTTAGAGATATTAACAAAGAGTACTAATTGTTGCTAAAAGACGTATTCAGCAGCAAATAAGCTATCGTCCTTAATTAATTACCACTAAAAATCATTTTTTATATAGTAAAAGTAAAAAATTTCAATGCACATCCATATCAATCGAACTCAGATCGCGAACAATCAATAAATATTGAAATTAAATCAGGGAAATATTAGCAAGCAATTATGACTTCATGTTGCACCTTATGATTCATGTTTAATTAATACATTAAGACATAATCCCTTTTTTGCTTTTGTTTTGTTGTCCCCCAATACTTTGCCTAATTTAAACTTCAACCCTTTTGCTTGGTGAGATAAATATAAGAGTATTTCATTAATTCATCTTTTTTTTTTTTCTTTAATGTCTCACTTAATTAACAATCAACACATTTGATTAGCAAGTGATAAATTTGACAAAAAACCAAGTAATAAATGATTTCGTGAAATCTAAAACAGTAAGTATGAAGCAAATTCAGTTTGTCAGAACATATTTTGATATCTTAAAAAAAAAACATATTTGCGAGATATTTTCTTTATCGTATAAACCAAAAACCAAAAACCAAATCATTAAGGATCACTATTTGAAAATTGATTACGGTTGTCTTATTGATTTGATTATCAATTTAGCATGTTTATGAATGTCGATAATCTATCTATATCTATATCTATCTATACTATATTAAAAGCATGAAGACCCTTGGAGATGTTGTTTGAATTTTTTACCCTTCATTAAAAAATTTTTTTTTAGATAAGATCATCTTTTCATAATTTTTTCTTTAAATTATTATTTAATTATATTATGATATTGATTTTTAAAATATATAAAAAGAAGTGATAAATTTAACAAGGACTTCTGGCCATTGAAAGACTATTAAATTTTTCTTATTTGATAGACTTCTACTTTTTTTCCTTATTTGAATTAAGAAAATATCCTACATCCATTAAGGAAAATTTTAATTTACGATGAGTTTTAATTAATAATAGAATCTCTTTAGGACCTTTATAAATAAATAATTACTCAAAATTGGTGAACTATTTATCTTTTTATAAGTTCATAGTTAAATTTACTTTTTCTCTATTATATTAGTTATCAAGAATTGAATCATTCAATATTACGCAGAAAGAAGCCGTTAGGTGTAATGCAAAATTATGGTTTGCACGTCATAAGTAGTGACATTCCATGACATATATAACTATTATTAAAAAAAATTCTTTTAAATATAAAGTAAAACCACTATATATATACTTATAAATTCATAAACATATATGTTATCTCCTATCTTTGAACAAATATTTCTTAGAGAAATTATATTATTAAACATGAAAATGAAGGTTATTTTCATAGCTTCATTGATATTGTTGTTTTCTAATTTCATTGAAGCCTTAGAAGGAATGGATGTTATGCATATTTCTGGCAAAGTTCTTTGCCAAGATTGTACTCAAGGATGGAATGAATGGGTTGATGGTGCCAAAGCCATAAAAGGTATGTAATTTATCGCGATAAATTTAAAATTTAGACGTTGCAAGTTTTGAATTAGTTAGGTGAGTAGATTCATAAATGTATCGAATCAGTGGCGGAGTCAGCATTTTTATCAAGAGTGTTCATACTTTTAGAACACGCGTGGGTGATTTTTATATCAAGGGTGTTCAACAATTGTAAAAATATCTATATTTACCCTATATATTCGAAAACGTTTTTCAACGAAGGGTGTTCATCTGATCATCCTTGGATGAATGTAGCTCTGCCCCTGTATCGAATCTCATGCAGGCAGGGATGGCTCGACTGTGTTAGAAAAAAAGCAAGCATCTTAGGCCTCTAAATTTTAGGGGCTTTAATTTTTATTTTAGTAATAATAGGTTATAAAAAATTTTCGAAAAAATACTAAATTCAATATATAGTCGATTTTCGCCTTATTAAGCCACTAATATGCTTGAGCCGCCCTTGTTGATGCAGGTAGCATCGTATCTCTAACATGCCTCGACGAGAGAAGGAGAGTGACATATTATGGAAGTGACCTCACAGATGAAGCTGGAATTTTTGATTTAGTTGTCAACAAAACTTGTCATGGCAAGACAATTAATCCACAAAATTGCTTTGTGAGATTGGTTTCTTCACCTGATCCTGTTTGCAACATTGCCACCGACTTCGCCGGAGGAAAATCCGGCGTGAAGCTCCGCCGTCCAACGGTGATCTACCGGGATTTGCTCAAATATGTGCTTACCCCTTTCTACTATACAACTCCGATGTGTGATGAACCTGACGCTAATGATAATGATAATAATAAAAATAAAAATAACTATTATTAATTAAGTTCTTGATTTTGTTACATTATATTGTCAAATTTGTATAATTTTAATGTTTGTTTTCAATTTCCCATTTTGCAAATGGAAAATGACAATTTATCTATGTTGGATGAGTTGACAATTTTATTTTGTACTACTTGCAAAGCACATATATGGTTGAATTAATATTTTGGGCTTGTGCCCAAAATGTGGCTACTTCTGCAAATACATAGACTCAGCCCGCTAAAAATTAGCTAATTTACACATGAATAAGTACATTCTTTGTTTTAATAAACAATCCCTTAATTTATGGTGATTGTATTTTATTAGAATTTCTTATCTAAAATGACTTTTTCAAAACCTTTAATCTATACCTAAAATAATTAATTTATGGTTCTTGTTTTATATATAGTTATTGTAATTTATGATTTATCAAAAATCACTTAAAAGAATTAATTTTAATTCCTGTAAAAGTACATAAAAATGTCTAACAAATTTATTTAATTTTGTTGTTGTCATTACATATTAACTTATATAACTAAGAATACACAAAATTTTAGAAATCATTAATATGTATAAAAATAATTATATATATAAAGGTTATAGATAATCTTTTATATTCAAATATAGAATGTATATAAAAGGTACAAAATTAGATGATACAATTACTTAAATTATACAAAAATAATTAAATATATACGACTAATGAAATTATTAAAAAAATATAAGTTGTATATATTTTTTAATTTATGAATAACTATAATTATAGGTTGCATAATTTTGTTTGTACAAATTAGAGGATTAAATTACTTAAATTATACAAAAATAATTAAATGCCTACAACTAAAAGAATTATATAAAAAATATAAGTTGTATATATTTTTTAATTTATGAATAATTATACATGTATTGGTCTAATTATAGGTTATATAATTTTTTTTGTATTTATATTTATGAATATTTTTATCTTTTTCAACAATTAATTTGTGTATATAGCATGCATTATATTAACGTTTGTATATCACTGCATATGGGAGGCATTTTTGAGGATAAATTCAACTCCCTAATATATACAAAGTTGAATAAAATAACTTAACAAGCTTGTATAACCAAGGATATATAAAATTTGAGAAATCATTAACATGTATAAAAATAATTATATAAACAACGATTATAGATAATTTTGTATTCATTTATACAAAGTCTAAAAAAATATAAATTATAGAATACAGTAAATAATTAAATGTATACAACTAATAAAATTATAAAAAACAAAACGTTTTTTTTAAATTATACATTCACTATCATATAATTATTTTAAAAAGTTTACCTTTCATCTATTTACTATTTTTTTAATATAAATATAAATATTTGTTTATCACATAACACTCAGATAATATTTCTTCCATATTTTATTCAGTGAAACTTGACCCATTAATAAGATATTTACTATTTTCTTATTATTAATTATAATTATTAGTTTTTTAATTACTTTTCTAGTTCTTATCGTCTTATTGCTTCAATTTATTTTCTGTTTTGTTGTCACTATCCTAATTGTAATCGTTGGATTTTAGCATCCATAATTAGTTTAAAATATATAATTAATTTTTTTTCACAACAAATAGAAAATGAAACTAGTATCTAGGTTTGCAGATTATAATAGATAATAAAATAAAAATAGATGTTTAGCTCACTTTATAATTAATTATATTTTACAGAAAAAGTAGCTGGCAGCCATTAATATTACTTTCTCCATTTTAGTCTATGTAACACAGTTAAGATTTAAATAATAAAAAAAGATGAAATTTTAACACCTGATCAAGTTTTTTTGATCGATTTTTTTCTATGTAAATATTTAATTTTATTTTAAAAGTTTTTTATGTCAGCATTTAAGATCAAAATTTTAAAATTTGAATTTTAAAATTTTAGTTGTGTCATATAAACTGGGACAGAGGAAGTATTAGGCCCTTCGGGTGCTATTTATTCTTAAAATCTTATTAGTATTTTTTATCGAGGGACAAAGCTACCATTCTACTTTTAAGTTCGACAAAACTCACTAGCTAATTTAATCTGTCATTCTATATTTATATTTAAAATTTTAATTAATTTATATAAATGATTTATTTATTTAACCTAATAAATTACTTTTTTTTTTCTAAAATTCAGAACCAATAAATTTCAAACCCTAATTCAGCCTCTATTTTCATTAAGTTGAAATTTTTAACAAATTCATAGTGGATGAACTAACCTATTAATAAGTTAAATAAAGCCGCCCACTAAAAGAAAACAAAGAAATAATTAAACCTAACATATATTCTTAATTAGTGAGTATTAATTCTAACTGTCTTTGTCTAATGAAGAAGATATCTAAATGTAATTATGTAAATGATTAAGTATACATTTTTAATTATAACATTTAATTGCCAGTTGCCATGCAATAAGCGGTTTAATTTGACGTCGATGGATATAATTTTTATCGTGACTTTAATTAATACTAAAGTTTTAGTGAGATTATTATCCTCCTTCCTTGGCATTTTTTGATAAATTAGTTCGAGAATATCAAGCTAAACTACAGATAAAAATATTATATATTTTGAGTTGTTAATCTAAATATTTAGAAAAAAAAATGTCAGGATTAGTGGCAGAATCACATTCACTTGAGGGGTGTCAGTTCATCGGAAAATTATACTAATGTAAAAATATTTTCTATATATAACACCTCTTAATTTTTAGGTAATATTTTTTAATGTCATGTCCCATAGATAAAATTATAAGTCCGCTACGAATAAGGTTTTTCTTATATACAATTAATTAATATCCCAAAATACATACATTTTATTAAAAATTAAGTGTTGGTAATTGCGTAACATCAAACACGTATATATGTTTAAATTTTATAACTTATTTGGAGGAAAAACATGATTTTCGTCTTGATGAAGTGTAGAACGGGATAGTCTTTCTATTGAGTCGGGGAGACAATCCAAATCGTAGTCAGTGTCCATTATTTGATTGAGCACGACGTGGTCTGCTAGTCGCGTTAAACCATCCAAAGGAGTACCGTCAGCCCCCAAAAGTGCTTTCCTTCTCGTGCGAAAGAAAAAAGATGTTTAGCTTTTTTATCTACCTCCTTTACCTATCAAAGATTCTGTTAACATTGCAGATGAAGCTCTCTTACCTCTTTCACACTGTGGGTCTATGTCTTCATCCCGAATTCTTCATTTAATTATAAACTTAAATAAAAAAGTTATCAACTTAAATTTTCTATAATCTGAAATTGATTGTGAAACCACCTTATAAAATAATATTTAAAAAAATTAATTAAACCCAACATCCTCTTAGTTAGTATTCTAACGGTCTCTATTTAATTAAAAATGTTGTCTAAATTTTTAAAATGACTAAGTATTTAAGTCCAACATTTGATTTGATGTTAAACTAAAAAAATATTTTGCCAGTTGCCATGCAATATGTTGTTTTGACGTCGATGGATGGTTTTATGATGACGTTTAATAAAGAAATATTAGCATTTTTTGGTCCCTTAATTTAATTAAATTTTAATTTTGGTCCATATGATTTACGATTTAACACATTTAACTAGTAGCGAAATCAAAATTTTTATTAAATTTACTTAATCAGATGTCACTCGAAATAAAAAGTAAAATTTATTAATAGTTTAGGAAGCAAAAATAATATTAATGATTCAATATTAATATCAAATTAAAAAAATAAGAAAAATAGTGAGTCCCACATATAGAATTTTGGACGTTTCTAAATTCATTGAAAAATAAAGTTGCCTATAATAAAGAGAAAAAAAGAAAAGAAATATTAGGAAAAGGTTCATGAATCTCTTGATATAATTTAACAACTTGGTAAATAGTGACAATAATTATTGGTACTAAAAAGAATATGAAATTAACAGTACTTCAATTAATCTCGTGATGTTACATGAATCTTGTGATATTACATGATCGAATATTGAAGAAAATAATCAGTGAATCATCAAATAAGAAGGATATTCTTTTTTGAAAGAAATTATTTTTTTTTATGTGAAATGTTATGACATTTTTCAATTTCAATGTGTTTTGGATACTTTATAATATTCTCGACAAAAAATAATTTTTTTTTTAAAAATCGATGATCATTATCTATATTAGTTTTACTCTTTTTGATCAAACCATGATTTTGATTTTGTTTTTTTATAAAGATGTTGGGTGTAATTTACCTTAAAACCTAGCAATGAGGGGTTCAATATTGGAAATAATGATTAGAATGAATCAAACCCTGTCACCACAATAAATTAAATAAATAGACTTAAAGCCTAACGTACTCATGCCCGAAAACTAGATTATGAGAAAAAAAATATTAAAATCAGATAGAAAAAAAATCAAATTCTAATTATATTTTTATTTTATATTTTATATTTTTTCTATGACAATCTTTAACAAAATCAAATAATTTATATACAACAAATATTTTTAATTTATATAATATAATTTTTTGAGAAGAGAACTAAACTAGCTACCCCACAAACATATGATCATTTGAATTACATATAAAAAAGAGCATACTAGCCATTGACATTTTCATTACAATTTTTATTTTTATTTTTCTTACAAATATTATGTTTACAAAATTACAAAGAAATAAATTAAGATACTAAATGACGTGGATAAAAATCATGCAATGAATCATGACTAAAATGACAAAACAAATGACCAAGTTGGCACAACCCTAACCACACATGCATCATCACATTTTTATTTGATAGGAATATTTATATATATATATAGGATGATTGGATAATTATTGACTTTTTTTGCTTTTATATTAAAAAAATAATTTATAGGTAGTATACCTTGCAAAATTATAAATTAAAAATAATTAAAGAAAAATTATGTCAACGCACCATTCTAAATCGTTGCTTTAATGATTTAAAAAAAAATCAGTACACTTAATAAAGTAATAAACTATTTATTTAATATATATATATATATATATAAGTAAGTAAGAGTTTTTTTTCCTTTATTTTTTTTGGTTTAATTTAAGGAAGTCAACTTGAGGCTTCTTACAAATTAAATGATAATTCGATTTTTAGATTTTGATGTTATTGAATTAAAAGAAAAAAAGTCAAATCTTTTTTTTCTATTGAGAGCACCCATTGAGATTAGTGAAGCGTTAATATATGATTATATTTTAATATTACAATAATAATAATAACTAAGTTTCAATTTAAACTTCGTTTAAAATAAATATATTTAGAACAATAATCTTTACCTAACAAAATATTGTCTCACTTATGCGAGCCACTTCCAAATTGATAACGTAGCTATTCTTATTCAAAAAAAATTTGGTGCAAAATTATACTGTATATACGTAGTTTTGGGACCAATGGATCAATAAATATAATGGTTATTATAAGGTGGGAGGACAAAAGGTCAGACCCTAATTAATTGAGGAAAAAGTTATAAACCACGAATAGGAATTGAAAGTCTTTTTTAAAAAATTTATTAATATAAAGAGGGGATTTAATAGATTATATTATTATTATTTATTTATTTTAAGTATGGCATGCGTGAAAGAAAGTTTAGTAATTAAAATATCAAGTAATAGCTGTAATTAAAATAAGTTTAGTTTTAGGGGTCATTTGGTCAGGACCAAGTCATCTCGGAATAAGTTATTTTATTTTATATATAAAATAATTTATCTAATTATTAAGATATAAATGATGAAACAAATAATTCAATAATCACTTAATATTTTCAACCAAATATAAAATAAAAATAATATTATATAAAATTATTTTATTTTATACCTTACTGAAACGATTCTTTAATGTCTTAGTTGGATGGAGGATGAATCTTGACACATTAATTTATTTTCCCAAAGGATGTCTTATTTAATTAGTAAATCCAAAAGAAAGGAAATAAAAGTTAATGAAAAAAGAAGTATATAAACATATGTAGGATTTGTTTGAAAATGATAAATAATTTTTAACTTATTTAAAATATTTTGCAAATAAACATACAAATTTATAAGCATAATTATAACTTTACGTTTAATATTCACATATATTATACTCATGTAGATATAAATTTGAATCAGCAAAAGTCGATATTATACTCATATAATTGCATTGCTTGCTTTAGTATGACATCAGAACGATATAAACTTATCTGCATCAGATATTCCATAAATCATATCGCTCTAAAATATACTTTCTTCTAAAGTATCATTATTTAGAATTGATTTTAATTTAAGTGATCCTATTGGCTATATGCGTGTGTTGGTCTGATGAAATTTTGGATGATAGAGGCCACGTCACTAACAAAGTCAAACAAATTAACTAATCAAATAAAAAAATAATTTCTTCTTTTATTTATTTTAGGTGAAGAAATTATTTGGAAGTTTCTATATAAGGGTGTGCTAATCTTAATCCAATTTATTTTGGTTTGGATTAGACGTGACTTCTCAAAATTGAAAATCGAAAAATTGAAATCAAATTGATAAATTAAATGCGCAAATTTTAAAAATCATCTTTTCTGTCTTATTTTTTATGAAAGCACATAAATATGGATGTACGAGTATACAATAAAGCATATAAATATAAATTTATGAATATGTAAAGTAAATAAAATGCATTATGCACTTATCATTTATTTAAGCAAATATTTATCAAATAAGTCTCAAACTCTATTTGTGAGATCAAATTAGAAATATATATATATTATTGTTGTTGTATTTATTTGATAGTCATAGTATATCCGTGTAATTTGATGTATGTATAATCCAAGACACAAAATTAGGGTCAATTTGGATTTCGATTGTAATAAGAGTTCTACAGAATTTAATAGCTTTGGTCGAAATTTTATATTTTTTTATTAAAAATTATTTATCTATAATCAATAACAATTGAATTTTTTTTTTAAGAAAGAAGAATTCAACATTCGTAAATTGAAAATTCTAATTCCACTCTTGATGTACAAAAATTTTATCACATACAATTTAACATTTTTTGGAACGTGCTACTAGTATTAGAGTAAATTATTAATAGATGGACCAATTCTCTTGTAAGTCAAAAATGGCGTGACAAATTTCAAAATTGGGCTAAAAAAGGACACAATTCCTTATGAAGACCATTGAAATATAAAGGACTTATCAAAGCTTCCAAGAAATTGTACAAACATGAAATATATCATTGCTTCTTCTTTAATAAAAAATTTCGAGTTTAAGGTCTGAATATAAAAAAAATTTTGGTATTGTTTTCCCCCGAATGCGGCCCTACGTAGCATAAATTTAAAATAGTTAAATTCCATTACAAAAATCAAACGCTGAATAAAAAATCTAAAAAAAATACATATTAAATTATTATGATGAGCTAAAAGGCCCCGCGACTAATTGTATATAAAAAGTTAGCCACTATAGAAAGATCCCCACTCACCTACCCACCCCTCAAAATCCCCAACTCCCCACATAAACCAACTCCTTGTTTTTGGTTGGCAAGGAAAGGGGGAGGGGTTGTTTCGTATAATATGCCCTACTAAAAACAATGAAAAAATCAACAGGCGGACAGGCTCGATTCAAATATTGATTGAAGGAAAATCAACTCAATCCGTCAATTTTTTTTAAAGAAAAATTTAATATAAAATTAATAAACTTTAAAAAAAATTTGACGAATATCAATCACTACAGATAAAAAGAGTCAATGAACCAGCTCCCCACCCCCACCTCCCTCGATAAACCAACTCTTATATATATATATATATATATATAGGGCAAGTTAACTAGAATCCCCTTTTTGGGTGTAGTATATATAAACATAAAGAAAAAGATTTTGGTGTAGTGATAAAGGGGTTTAAATATTATGTTATATCACATGTTCAAATACCAAATGCGACATTTTAATTTAATTTTACTTTTTTGGAAATTTCCTTGTATAAAACTAAATTTACCAATAAAAATTTTTTACGAAAACAAAAAAATGCTAGATAATTTTTTTCTTATTTATCCAAATCATAAATAAAATTGTTCAATATTCACATTGAATGATAATAATAATAATATATACCTCTTAAAATTACTCAAAATATATACAAATTGATCCGAACACGACGAATTTTGGTGGTGGGCGTTGGTTCATGACATGAAACTATTATCCCTAATGGGGTCAACACTTCTACATTGAAGTCAATGGTTTCACTTTATCAAATCAAAAACCAACACTTGGAATTCAAGATTTTTTTTCTTAAAATAAAGAAAAAGAAAAAACCAAAGCTGGTTTTGGAAACTAGATCCTGTTTGTTTCTTGATTTTATTTTATTTTTTGTCTATATAAGTACTTCACTTATTTTCTTAATTCCCACCATCTCCTTTTCAATTTGCTATAGTTTTCATATGCTACGTATTATACATATCAATTATTCCTCTATCTATTTTACAAAAAAAAAAAAAAATGTCTCCAGCATTGGTAAAATCTAGTGAAAAGTTGAAGAATGAAATTGAAGATTATCATAAAGGAGTGAAGAATTTGCATGAAAGTGGAATTGAAAGAGTTCCAAAGAAATACATATTTCCAATTTCACAAAGACCAAATTTTTATTCTATAAATGGAAAGCCACAAATGTCTTTACCCATCATTGATTTTGCTCAACTCCTTGGTCCTAATAGAGCTCAAGTACTTGATTCACTATCCTATGCTTGTGAAAACTATGGATTTTTCCAGGTATATTTGTATTTCATTTATCTCGTGATACACTTTCTTTTTTAGTCTGCCCTTTAACAGAAGACTATACGGAAGAAATTAGGTATTAAATATCATTTAGGAAGGCTAGACTCTAGTCTTCATCGGTTTACCAAATCTCTTTGACATGTTTTAGACCATACATTTCAAAAAAAAAATCTTTCTCAAAATTCGTGTCAAAACAATCACAACCACACATAAATTAGCATGTAGGAGTATATTGTTTTATTAGGAGATTTCTATTAAAGGAAATTGTACTTCATCTGTCTCGTGATACATTTTTTTTTGTATGCACTCTAACAAAAGGCGATATGGAAGAAATTAGGTATCAAATAACACTTAGAAAGTTCAGACTCTAGCTCAGTTAGTCATGTTAAGACGTCGGCTTTGACAGGGGAGATGAAAAAGAATTCGTGTCTTTAGAAGTAAATCCTTCTAAACTAGACTTGTACGCTTGACATGAAAAGTAGAGGCAAGCGGAGTCAAAGGCCGAGCCTCAACCAGCAAAGGGGGACAGCCATGCCAATCCAAGCACAGTAAAAGTGTGCCCACTCTACCTTTCTTTCTTTACCCTAGACTCCGTTCTTCAAGGAGACCCAGTTTATCAAATATCTATGACATGTTTTAGACCATACATTTAACAAAAAAAAATTCTTCTTTTTTAAATTCTTATCAAGACAATCACAATCACACATAAATTAGGATGTATATCATTTTTGGTTTCCCACTTGATGTCTGGTGCCCACTTGTTAAATTGTTTAACTTTTAGAAATGCATTTTGAAGTTTGATATATTTTTATGGTTTCATGCAGTTGGTAAACCATGGAATTCCAGAAGATGTCATTAGAAACATGGTGGATGTTGGGGGAAAGTTCTTTGATCTTCCATTAGTAGAAAGGGAAAAGTACATGACAACAGACATGACAACACCATTTAGATATGGGACAAGTTTTAATCAAATAAAAGATGATGTCTTTTGTTGGAGGGACTTTCTCAAGTTGGTTTGTGATCCTCTTCCTGATGTCCTTCCTCATTGGCCTTCTTCTCCCTCTGATTTTAGGTAAGTAGACAAGTTCTTTTAGTTTATACTATTAACCTATATACAATTTAAGTTCAAAGTCTTGGAACAACGGTAAAATAGTGATCGTGTGACCTGTAGTTGCAAGTTCGAGAAATGGAATCAGTTATTAATGTTCGCGTTAAGATAGATTACTTACATAACATGTCCCTCTAGCTAGGGTATAACATTTCCTCCAACTTTATGTAACTGTGGGGATGCTTCATGCAACGATAATTAAATTTATCTCCATGTAATCTATAGGTCATGATTTCAAGCCTAGAGTATGACCTTTTTTTTTTCTTTTTTTAAATATTTAGAATATCTCGTGCACCAAATTGTCTTTTCCATATATAAATAAATACTCTCCTTTTCTATTTTTCTATTATATTTTTATCTCGCATGGTCATCACCATAAGCAAAGGGCTACAATATGGTTCAATTTTTTTTTTCCAAATTTCGTATTAGATTAAACCAGACAAATAAATTAAAACGAAGAAATATAAATAAAGAAAATTATATATAATTCTTTTTAACATTTTGTATTGAATTTTAAACAGGGAAGTGGCAATTGCATACTCAAAAGAGAGCAAAATCTTGTTTATAAAGTTAGTGGAAGCCATCCTGGAAAGCCTTGGCATTAATGTTGCAACAAAAAACAAGACACAACAAAATGAAGGAGAAGAAATTTTGAAAGAATTTGAATATGGAAGCCAGCTAATGGCTGTCAATTTTTATCCACCTTGTCCTAATCCTGATTTGACACTTGGAATGCCACCTCATTCTGATTATGGATTCCTAACTCTTCTTCTTCAAGATGAAGTGGAAGGTCTACAAGTGAAATGCAATCATGATTGGGTCACTATTCAACCTATCCCCGGGGCTTTTGTGGTCAATGTTGGTGATCACCTCGAGGTACGACATATTTTTCGAGTTTAACTTTTATACACTAATGTACATTTTAAAGACTTATAATTATAATCAGGTTGATTCAAGATTTAAATTAGATAAATATTGTCTTTAGTAAGTTAGGTTTCTGTTGCTGAACTTATTTGACATTTGACTATCCACCTCTAGGTATGATATATTTATCGAGTTTAACTTTTATACGCTATCGTACATTAAAAAGCCTTATAATTAATATTAGGTCGCTTCATAGAGAGATTAAAGATTTAAATTAGATAAATTCTGTCTTTGACAAGCTAGGTTTCTGTTGTGAACTCATTAGATGTTTGACCATGCACCTCGAGATATGAGATATTTTGAAGTTTCAATTTTATATAGTGATAATATATGAAAATTGATAAATTATTAGATCGCTCAATGAATAACTATGATCTATTTTATAAGCGAATTTAGAATTTGAGTCTCATAACTTCATCGTCTAAGTTTTTAATATTGAACAAATTAAACGTTTCAAAATTTTAAAAATGCCACAAAAATTCCTTAGTAACTCTTTGATTTCAACACTCACATGACACATTTAAGATTACAAGATTCAATGAATTTTTAGGATGCATTCTACGTATCTTTAATTTAAAACTATATAAAATTCAAAAGTCTTCCTAATTACTTCCTCTAATCCAAAATTATTGATATTTCACAAGATCAAAACACATAAAATGAAACGAATCGAATTCCATCACAAACACTAAGCTATTAACTCAAACAAGTTCTTTTACTTTATTTTCATTTAAAATTGGAATTTCATTATAATTTTTGACATGATTTTTTTTTAATGATTTTCTTGCAGATATTTAGCAATGGAAAGTACAAAAGTGTGTTACATAGAGTTCTTGTGAACTCTTTGAAGTCAAGAATTTCAGTGGCTTCTTTGCATAGTCTTCCATTCAATAGCATAATAAAGCCATCACCTAAATTAATTAGTGAAACAACTCCAAGACTTTACAAAGACACTAATTTTACTGCATTTCTTGACTACTTAAAATCATGTGATTCCACAAACAAAAGTTTCCTTGAGACAAGGAAGATAACATGAAAAAAAAAATCAATCAAACCCTACTAGAAAAGTTTGATTTTTTGATCTTTATAGAAAAAGAAGAAGCAATTCATCAGCGACTACATCTGTTCTTGTGATTCTCACAGTTGTCCTTTCACCTTAAGATTACAACGAGATGAGTAGTTGATTATTATGATAGGATGTCAAACCGAAGGAATTTGGACAAGTTTTGTGTATTTTGACTTTTTCATTATTGGTATTATTTTTAATTTTTTTAATTGGTTAGATCAATTATTATTAGAAAATTATTGGTTTGGTATATAGTTCACATCAAGTAAACAATGTATTTGTATTTGAGATTATTATAAATGTATATATAATAGCTTCTTCCATATCATTTATTTTCCAAGGAATCTTCCCTCCTCATTAATTTCCTTGTACAATTTTTATTTTTTTGCCAAACATTGAAAGATAGATTATTTATTTCATCATATTCGTATATTTTGAAATTTATTAACCAAATATTTATGTATAATTCGAGAATCCTAAACTAAAGCGCTTACTAGATTAAATATTTCATATTAAACGTATAAATTAGTAAAAAGAAATTAAAAAATTACTTTTTTAATTAAAAAAAGTTACCAATGGGAACGTGGCCAAAAGCTAGTCTATGTCAATTCTGGGAACTTTAGAATAATGTTTTATTCTTCCAAAGAAGCTTTGAATAGAACTCTCCATTTAAACCCTACAAAAACATTATATTAGTGATTATAATTTATTTATTTCGTATAAGCCATCACACTTTATATTTGAAAATCATGTTTTTTGATATATATTCAGTTGGAAAAAAATGAATATATTTGAAAGCCATCGCACATGTTCATTGCATTTGTAGATATTTTCCACATTAACAAAAGTGGACAAAACATTAATAATTACATGTTTCTCTTGACCATTCGATTATCGATTTGTAGATATACTAAATCGTTATAGAATCATTAAGATATTGACTTATCGGTTATTAATCGTTATCGGTTCGGTTATCGGTTTAACTGTTAAGATTTGACCAAAAAAATTTCTCTATTGGAAATTACTTAAAAATAAGGTGACAAATCAAATAAACTATAGACACGAGTTGACAAATTGCCTTTTGCTTAAAATCAAACACTATTACATCGCAAAATAATTGAGACTTGAGAGTTTGAGACATTAAAAAATAAAAGTATAAAACTACCAAAGACTTTATATATCAAATATTACAAATATAATTATTTAATATATTATCGTGTTATCGGTTAACATATTAAGAAAAAAACCAAAAACTGTCAAGAACCAATAACTCAATAATAAAAAAAATTATTGAAACTGCTAAACCAATAACCCGTTATTGATAAACCAATAACTTTTTTTCGATTAAGGTAATCAATTTTGATTCGATTTTAAACAGCCCCTACTTCTAACAAAGTTATATATACACACACAATTGCTTCATCTAAAACACTAATGAACACATAATTTTATCAAGAAATTTTGACATTGATTATATATATAATACATTAAAAATAAAAGAGTAACCTTGTATATAGTATGTAATTTTTCGAAAAAGATCTAAAATTAACTGTCAAGTCGCCCCTCAATTGGGAACCAATTTTATGGTTTAGTATTGACAATGTGACTAAACAAACGGATTAATTAAGTAATTAATTAGGATTAAGTTAACTCACATTGTGATGTCCATTTCACTTAGAAAATTCCAATTTTATTAATTACTTGGTTAGTGTGAAATAAGAACATGACCAAGTACTTCCCCTTATTTTATTAATTACTTTATAAATATTTAATTTGCGCAACTTTTTAAAATAAGTACAATATTTATACTTATAGCCTAAAAGGGTTATTTGTGTAAATTTTACTTGACTCTTAGCTCGTATGGACCAAGGTCTAAAAAAGGTTGTTATACGTAAAAAGGATCTTTACGCAAATAGCCACTTACATTCACCATTTATTATTTTTAGTTAATATACATAAATTATACCTTTTGTAAGTTATACATTTATTATATTTTTTGAAAATTATTTTTTACTTTAAACAATTGAATGAGCATCTATTTTGGTTAATTTTCAACAAATTAATTATGAATGATAATGTACCCGAAATTAATCCTAGTTAAAAGGTTGGCCTATATGAAATTAAGCCTTCTTGGGCTAGTGAGCAAAGCCCAAAAGTTTATTCACGCTCCCTCTTTTTCAGTTTTGGGAAAACTAAATTTGTACTCCTTTAAAACAAATTATTTATATTCGTGTATCTCCTTACATTTTATACTCCCATACTAGTAAAATTTTGCCCCCTTAATATTAAAATTCGCACGCTGACATCATGCTGATGTCAGCACCTACTTGTATGATATTCCAATATGGTATACATATACCAATAGGGTATCACAAATGATTAAGCTCAATCATATATGATACCGAAATGATATAAATATACCGACAGAGTATATAACAAATATATTTTCAATTAATGTATACTTTAATAATTTTTTTATTTGTTTCTTATAAAAAAAATCCTATATACCAATTGGGTATCAATATACCGCCAAAGTATCATAAAGGACCGAACTCATTCTATATGATACTGCTATGGTATATATATACTGCCAGAGTATATTTCATAGTATTTTTATGCTGATATCAGCATGACGTTAGCACGCGAAATAAAAAGGGTAAGTGGGTAGAAAGGTAAATAGTTTGGGTAATGTGTCCATTAAAGGTAAATAGTTTATATTGAGTCTATTAAGGGTAAATAATTTCAACATTAAGTCTATTTTATGTACTTTTTTCTTCAGTTTTTACTTGACACGGAATTACACTTGATGGGGACTGTTGTTATATATTGTTTCATAATATATCAAATTATTATTTTAATAAATACATCATTTTAATAGATTATATTGCTTCCGTCATTACATAAAGTTAAAGAGTAGAGCTACTATAGAAAGACAAGGATGTGATCACACCTACTCGGTGTTACACAAAACCATTCTTTTCGTATCTAAAGCATATAACATAGTAAAACTTAAGTAAAACCATGAAAACAAACATAGTATTTAAATTAATCACACAATAAAGAAGACTTCGACATCTTAGGGAAAATAAATAGACACTTGGTAGCTAAATTGAATTCTCTCGTTCCAAAACTGTACATGAGACTTTCATCTCACGCTACCGTGAGCTTTAACCAGTACGAGGGCGGATCCATAATCGAAATATGTGGGCAAGGAAGTGATACAGATATACTCTGTGTTTCCAAATTGAAAATATAGAGATAACGTCCCCTAGTAAGGTAGATATTACTCTTTCGATTACTCTGTCAACAAAGGTTACTCAAGTTCAAATATTTTCAACTTGGTTCAACCAAGATCCTGCATTTGGATTGAACCAGAGAATCATTAACGTTACCTTTTTCTTGCTGTTTATTTTTCCATTAGTTAACAATGTTTTTTCATGTTAATTTCCCTTTTAAATTTGTCTTTTTGGAGGTTTACGGTGGCATGTAAGTCATGGTAAACCGATGTGACTTCATACGATGTCTTTTGGAGGTTAATGGTGGCATGTAAGTCATGATAAACCAATATGACTTCATACTATAGCGCGCAAATCGCATAGGAGAGGTAACCTGCACTAGACAAGCATGGTGCGACAAATTGGACTCAAAAGACAAATCCTTTACTTTCGCTGGCGAGGAGTTTCGAACTTGAGACTAGATCCCAATTCTCATGCAAGTCATTTGTCTTGCTCATAAAACATAAGGCAACCTATTTTTTCAAGATATGCAAAAAATGAGAACAAATAATGTATATTTTTCTTTTATTTCAATATAGACAAAATACAGAGGAAAAATTCAAAAAAAAAAAAATAGAAACAAACCTAAGATGCATTAGGCAACAAAGGATCTATATGCTTTTGATTTTTCTTTAAAAATGAAAGTATCCAATAAAGTCCCCCTGCTAAAAACAAGCTAAAAAACCAAGCATTATCGTAAATAATAGCAAATGGTCTTGGAATTGAATCCAAAATCCCAACGTTTTGCAAGAACCCTGGAATAACTGGTAAAATCCCAACAACCAACGAGAAAATCGCCGCCAAATTATATCCACTTGAATAATAATAAGCACCATTTGGACTCAATGTATACAAATCTTTGATACTCAAATTCATCCTTTGAATTAAGTAATAATCAGCCAAAATTATTCCCATAATTGGTCCCAACAATGCAGAATATCCAACTAACCATGTGTACACAAAACTTTCACTTGATTTCAACAACCTCCAAGGTTGACAAACAATCCCTAACAAAGCTGTTAAAATTGCACCTCTTCTAAAACTAAATCTTGAAGGGCTAAGATTGACCAATGCATTAGCTGGGGCGACGACATTGGCTGCAATGTTTGTTGTGATTGTAGCTAAGCTAATACCAAAAATAGCCAAGACCATTGTCAAGAATCCACCAATTTCACCTAATAGTGTAATGGGGTTTGATATAACATGACCAAAAATCACTTTTGTTGAAGATGTCACAGCTAGTCCAACAAAAGTAAACAACCCCATAAAGATAGGTAACCCTGCTTGGCCTATAATTTGGTCATGTTGGCTCTTGGCATATCTAGTAAAATCAGGTATGTTGAGTGCTAAAGTAGCCCAAAATCCAATATTTGCTGTTAAAGATGGAAAAAAAAGTCCCCAAAACTCTAAATTTGTGATTCTTGATGACAAATCTAACATATGACCAAATCCACCAGCCTTAACATAAGCCCAAATGAGTAAACAAGAAGTGAGTGAAATAAGTATTGGGGCTGAGTATTTTTCCAATTGTCTAATACCATCTATCCCTTTCCACACAATGGACAATTGGACTATCCAAAAAGTTATAAAACAACCAAATTCAAGAGGGGAAGTACCTAACCAAGAAATTGATTGAGACAAAATTGAGTTCTTGATAACTTTTGGTAACAATAGAAAAATTGCTTCACCACCAATCCATGTTTCAATACCATACCAACCACAGCCAACTAAAGCTCTAAGTAGTGTAGGAATATGTGCACCTCTTATCCCAAATGAAGATCTAGCTAAAACAGGAAATGATATGCCAAATTTTGTGCCTGGATGGCCTATTAATATAAGTGGCACTAAAGTTACCAAATTGGCTATCACAACAATTGCAATACCTTGCCACCATGACATGCCAAGATCAACTAGACTACCAGCTAGGTAATATGAGGGCACACCAACAACTAGTCCAATCCATAAACTAGCCATTTCCCACCCTGAGAAGTTGCGTTGATCGATCGATGTTGGCTTGAGATCATCATTGGTTAGGCTAGGATCAGGGTGAAATTCATCAAATTGAGTTGATGATGCCATAGGGGAAAGAATTTTTTTGGTGTTACATTTTTTGTTGAAAAAAGAGTGGACAAGTTTGTTTTGTGAAACAAGACTTTTAGCACTAGTAGCAGTAATAGTTGTGGTAGTTAAGGTGGTTGGAATTGAACATGTTCTAAGGGAACATAAGTGTTTTGGCTTTGTGAAAATTTCATGGTGGGGATGAAGATTGAAGATGAGAGATTTGGACAACATGATTTAGAAGGAAAAGGAAAAAGATTCAATAAAGATTTGAAGATTCTATGTGGTATCAATTGAATGGAATTTCAAGATAAAGGATGAGTGGTGGAAAATGACAAGTCATAAGAAAGAGTACATAAAGTTTGAAGAGAAATAGGACTAAGGGTGCGTTTGGCATGGAGGACTAGAAAATATATTCAAATTTTCTCATATTTGGAGCAATATTTTGTTTTGAAAAGACGAATTACTCTAAAAATGACTTTTCTGATGAAAATAGAAAAAATAAGTTTGATAAAGTGACTTCATAATTCTTACTGATTGTGTCATCTTCGCCTTACAACACGGAGATAGAGCAAGGAATTGAAGCTTATGAGTTCATTGTTTTTATCCTTTTGAGATTAATAATTAATACGTATTAAATGAATTTCTAATATAGATACATAATTTGACCAAAGCTACATACACTCTACAGATCTGGTTGTTTCTTCGACAATTTCGGATCTCTAGTGGATCTCTCGTTAGGATTCAAACCCAGATGAAGTTCTGACCATCTATTAGAGAAAAAAGAACGAACAGACGGATCTTATAGAATTTCTAAGAAATTCTTCAATTTCTTTCGAAAATAGATGATTAATTATTTGCTTCTTATGTTCCGTGACAGCCAGGACATTGACGAATATTCAAAAAGGCATTTCGAAAATTGGCCTGATTCTATCTCTTTTCGTTCCGTTCAAAGAAAGGAAGGATCTCAAAGAATCGATCATTCT
>DF357317.1:149878-177621 GCA_000787875.1 Solanum virginianum | reverse complement strand
CGATATACATACAAGCAACATTTTTGAAGAGTCCGAGCAACATAGGTACAGTTTTCCCTCTTGATTTTGATTTCCCATAATGTGGTACTGTCAGATTCATAGTGTTATGGTACTGCTTTGTGCTCGGACCCTCCAAAATTGTTGTTGCATCCTTGTTGGATCTTGCAAAAATGCATAGTTTTTTGAAGGATCCCACACACATCCAATAGTATTTTTGAGGAGTCCGAGCATACAAAAAACCAATTTCCTCTCACATTTTCACTAGTTCACTTTAGGAGGCTTCCATCGTATCTGGTCATCCGCAAAGACCAGCTAAGCATCATTTTTCTCGGTCAGCCTTTACTCAAACTTGCACGGAATTGTTTGATATAATGCTATGTTTTTACGTGGTTTCATTCAGCTTGTCGATACAATAATGTATCGGAGGTACAAATGGTCACTGACAGTTGATTATGATGTTGTAATGATAGGTACCGAAAGGCTGGGACAGGCTATCTTTGTCTGTAATCTGTGTAGAAACTGGAAAGACAGTAGCAAAACTAGGCAAAACGCTTGTGAAAAACGGAAGCTGTCAATGGCCAGAGACTCTTTTGGAATCCGTGTGGATTTCACAAGACGATTCATCTCTAGAGCTCGAAGAATCTCTCTACAAGTTTGTTGTTTCGATGGTATGATCTAGTTTCCTTTTAAGTTCATCTCACTTCCTCTACATCACTTTCCTAAACTTGACACGTTTTATTCGATTTCTTAATTCCTCATTCAACACAGGGCTCTGCTAGATCTGGCCTACTCGGAGAAGGAACGATTAATCTATCATCATATGTTGGTTCAAGAATGTCTTCTCCTGTTTTGCTTCCTTTAAAGAAATGCAACCACGGAACAACGCTACAGGCAAGTCTTATGATCGATAAGTCCTTATTTTCCCCGCCATTTTTCTCTAAGGTATTGCTATGTTGCTCGGACTCTTAGAAAATACAGCTGAATGTGTGTCGAATCCTTCAAAATCTATGCAGTTTTAGTGGAACCGACAGGGGTGTAACAACATTTTTGTTTACATAAATTCTTATATATCTTTTGTTTACAGGTGAAAATTCACTGCCTAACACCAAGGAGTAAATTCAGGTACTAACAAAACAGTCAAAATCCCGAGTATTCGTTCATAACTACAGTTGGGGTCAGCTATATGAATTTCCGTTTCTTCATCATACTAATAAAGTAACGGTGAATTGCTATTTAACTAAATACTGTTTCAATACTTTCAGAGATGAAACAAAATCTTCATCTGGTGCGAAAGAACATAGTTTAGATCATGACGTTGACAGTAAGCCGAATGAGTCTGGCAACTTCTCTTCTGGGAGTGATGTGCTTCCATATGATCCTGGCTCTAACTCGGGTCCAAGCAAATTCGAGATCAAGGTACTAATGCAAATTTCATATGTTCGAGCTGTGGAATTAAGCACTGGTGTTTGCGTCAGCATAGGCTGCCTACGTGACTACCCTTTGTGTCATGTGTGATTGATAAACTCTTCAATTTTGTTTCAGGAGAGAAGTTCCTCGGGATCTGGATCAAATAACAGCTTTAGCTCAACTGAAAGTTTTACGCGAAAAGAGAAGTTCTCCTCCAGAAATCACTTAAAGAATGAAGGATCCAAACAAGTTAGAGCAAGTCCTGACCGTACTTCATCTAAGAACGATCATTTCATCGATGATCAAACTGTTTCAAACCGATCATCATATAATACAAAAGCCACAGTTTCAATGGAGCATCTGCAGAACAACGGAAAAGACTTCACAACGTCTTCTGTGACGAATTCAGGCTCTTCAAGAAACCTTCTGGAGGCTGCAGAAGATACAATTGAAGAACTCCGAATAGAAGCCAAGATGTGGGAGAGAAATGCTCGGAAGCTAATGCTCGATTTGGACATACTGAGAGAGGAATTCACATCTCAGTCGAAAAAGCAAGCAGATTTGGTGATGGATCTCTCAGCTGCCTATTCAGAGCAAGGAAACTTGAAAAGAGAGATTGAGAATCTCAAACTAAAGTTGGAGGAGTCAACATCGAAACACAATGTGGCAGAGGATTCGACATTTCAACCGAGAGGTCAGAAGGAGGAACTGGAAAATGAAATAAGACATCAGCAGGAGTTGAATGCTTGTTTAGCTTTACAACTAAAAGGAAGTCAGGAATCAAATATCGAGCTCCTCTCGCTTCTTCAGGAGTTAGAAGACACTATAGAACAGCAGAAAGTGGAAATAGAGAAATTTTCATCATGGAAGGAATCGGGAGAGACATTGCAAACAAGTGTTCAATCCCTTACAAAGGCGTTAGAAGACAAAAATCATGAGCTTGAGAGTGAACAGAGAATGAACAGACAGATGGAGAATGAACACTCCAAAAAAGCTAGTACTGAGCTAATAAGAGATATTGAAGCATTACGAGAGAGAGTGCAGGAGCTCGAGAGGGATTGCGCTGAGCTTACTCAGGAAAACCTGGACCTTCTGATCAAGTTTAAGGAGTCCGGTAGTCAAGTTGGTGAAAACGAAAACTCCAATGACTCCACTGAATTAGTGAAGCAGTTTGAAGTAGCTTTCCACCATCTAGAGAGACCGTGGCATAAACTTTCTTCGAGTATAAGTGATCAGTGCAAACATCACCTGGAAAACTTGGCAAATTTGAGCGAGGACGTAGCAAATTCTTCAAAACTACTGACAGATGGCAGTGTCCTTACGTATCTGTTTGACCTGAACAATCTCTTAGAAACTCGAATTGTTGAATGTGAGGAATGTCTTAAACAGCACGAACAGGATATCCTGGAGAGAAACCGAAAGTTGGAAGATTACAGTGTTGAGGTTCAAGCACATGAGAGCTCAAAGAAAGAACTACAAATTCAATGTTCCGGTCTACTAAAAGAGTTAGATCAAAAAGTTTCCGAGATGGAAAAGTTACAGGCTGACATACAAAGAAACGAAGAGGAGAAAAGCCGTCTATTGGAGGATCAAAAAGAACTAGAAGGTAAAGTAGCTGGTCTTCAAAAGGAAAAGGATCAGATGGAAGAAAACATGAAAATCGTCTCGAGAGAAAGTGCCATCACCTCCAGTCGCTTGGATGCCCGAGTTGCTGAGAACGAGCTTCTAGAAAGGAAAGTAGCACAGCTCGAAAGTGAAAAGCAAACATTGGAGGATCAGTTAGTAGGATTGACAGAGAAGAATGAAAACATGGAAGCACAGATTAGGCTCATGGCAGTCGAGGGAGAATCTCTTCAATCGGAATTGGAAGAATCCAGGTCTATCATAACTAATCTTCGAGAAGAAATTGGAAAGTTGGAGAGTGAGATGAAAACGAGCGTTGCTGATCTCAAAGAAGAATTAGAAAACATGCAGATCCTATGGTTACAAGCTCAAGAAGAATGTGGACATCTCACGGACGAGAATGAGAAGTTACAAGAATCTTTACAGAATCTTCTTGAAATGGAAAGAAAGAACGTGGAACAGCACGAGCATCGTGTGCAGCTAGAAGCTCAACTGCGCGAATCACAGAAAAGCTTGTCTAATAATTTGATAAAGGTGAAGGCTTTGGAAGAAAATCTCAATTCAATGTGGAAAGATTTTTCCTTGAAAGAGGAAAGACTAAACTCGGAACTAAACGAGCTCATTCAAGAGAACAAGAACGAAATTGAGAAACTCGTCCAACAAGAAAGTTTGTCTAATCAGAAATATTCAGAGAAGTTGACAGAAGTTGAGAGCCTCGAGAAAGAGGTCGAACAACTAACCAAGCAAATTTCTGAAATGGACGAGGAAAGGAGATTAGCTTCTGATGCTGTTAATGAAGTTTCCAGTTTACGTGCTGATAACAGAAAGCTCGTATCTGCACTTGAAGACGTTCAATCAAAATTTGCATCGACTGAGAAGGAACTTGCTGCTTCAAGACTAAGTCATGAGAAGCTGATGATTGATCATGCAAAGATTTCGAAACTTTTACCAAATTATAGGGCGAACGAGGAAAAGCTTAAGACGTCAATTAATGATCTTGAGTTGCAGCTCACTCTTTCGCGCTATGAACATCAAAAACTACATGAAGAAAGTGCTAATCTGAAATTTCAGTTGCAGAAAACAAAGGAGCTTCAGGATGAAGTGTTCAATCTGAAGAAAGAGCTCACGGAATGCAAATTCGAAAAGGAAAATTTAGAAGCGTCACTAGAGAGAATAACAAGAGATTTCGAAGAAATGAAGGCTGAAAAGGCCTCGTTTGTTGGTAAGACCTCCGACTTGCAGAAAGTCTTGTCGGAATTGGAGAACAGCAACAGAAAGAGAATTTACTTGGAAGAAAAAGTTGAGCAAATGGAAAGTGATTTAACTGAAAAGGAGAAATTCTCTGCACAAATGACTGATTTGAGAAATGAGCTTAGTGAAACTAAGAGAGACAATGAGCAATGTCAACAGAAAATCTACAAGATGGAGGAGGAGAAGGATAATTGCTTGAGGAAAGTCCAAGCACTCGAAGCAGAGGTGAAAATGATGGAGGAGGAGAAAAAATTATACGCCAAAAAGGTTAGCTTATTACGAAGTTCTTTTTTTTATGTTACTCTTTCTCCGATAACTTAAATGCCGAATGAATGACAGAATTTCATGTTCTTTTGCAGTTTGAACTGAATGATACTCCAAAGAGCATTAGTAAGTACACTAACTTCAATAGAGCACCTCAAAAGCTTAGTCAGTCCCAAGAACTTCGGGTGGATCGACTTCATTCAGATCGCAAAAGTAGCGAATCAGAGGTGTCCTTTCTTCCCCTTCTATTCATTTTTCACTTTAGAAGCAGTATGCTGGTCAGACTCTCCAAAAATTTCGTCACACCTGTATCAGATCCTCTGGACAAGCACTAGCTTTGGAGGATCCAACGTGCACTTGCTGATATTTTTGAAGAGTCCGAGCAACATAGTGAGGCACAAAAAGTGTCAAATTTTCACAGTCAAATGCTTTACTTCTTTTTTGTTCTTTCGTTCATCCAGGGTGAAACTGGTTTATCCGATAGAATTGCTTCTTCTGTTGAAGTCGATTACTTGGCTAGAATACAATTGCTCGAGAACAAGCTTGCTGAAGCATTAGAGGCAAATAAGAAGTACAAAATTCAGCTTCAAAGGTACGTAGTTTCAACTTCTTGGAAAAAAATCTTTTAGGATTCACGCACAATTTTAACTTTCGTATCACATTTAATAAAATCTAGTGCATAAACTTAAGTTTATGTCAAATCTACTAGTTTTTTCTCTTTGCTTGAGGGGGTGCATCATCTATTCCATTTATTAGGCAACAGAGACCGGATTTTCACCAAGTGGATATGATGTAGAGCATGTAGAGCGAGTGGTATATGATGTTCGAGTTTCTTAAGCTGCTATTCTTTTTTATGTATGTAGGTTCAAGACCGAGGAACGTAGAGGACATTCACCGGCTTCCAAGAGATCAGACGGGGACAGTGAAATGGTAAAAAGGTTTGAGCATACAAAGGCATTACTAGAAACAGAATTAAAAGACATTCGAGAAAGATACTTTCAAATGAGTATTAAATATGCTGAAGTAGAAGCACAAAGAGAGGATCTTGTTATGAAACTAAAGGCAGCTAAGAGTGGTAAGAGGTGGTTTTCTTGAATCTCCGCGGAGCATTCATCCTATCCTTAGGTAAACCAATCCACATTTTCACCTATGTTGCTCGGACTCTTCAAGAAAATGTCTCCTCGTGCGCGTTGGATATTTCAAAAGTACTACATTTTTTAGGATCTAACACAGGTGCTGCAATATTTTTGCAGAGATACGAGCTATATAGTCTAGCACCTATACTACCATTGTAAAGAATTAGACCAAATAAAGTAGCTCCTCACAATTTTCTCCACAAGGGGATATGAAATCTTAAGTTGTGCGGACTCTTCACTTTCAGAACCATACTCATGTCGGATTCTTCGAAAATACACTACTCTTGGAGAATCTGACATGCACCCACAGGCACTTTTGAAGAGACTGAGCAACATAGATGAAATCCCATGAATACTTTTTTTTCATGATAATGAATATTACTTTTTTGAGTAGTTGAGTAATACTACTTTGAGAAAGATTGTTACATTGGCAAGGGCATAGTGGATTTTTTAGACAAGAAACTACACACTAACAAAATTGTGTTATTATTTTCTATGTGTAGTAAACAATACAGTGACAAAGTCAGAAATTTCGCTAAGGGTGTTCAAGATTTATATATGTGTGTGTGTGAAAGTAATATTTGATATGTACATACACAGTATACTTCTTCGAAAAAGAATATTCAATTGATCATCTTCGACATACCTAGCAATGCACGATTAAATATATATATGTGTGCAAAAAGTAATATTCTTATATATAATGGAAATAAAAGATTCCAAAAATGTGTACTGAATATGCCATTGAATGTGCTGAATTATATGCTGGCTATTGATGTAAAGATTTAGCCACAAGTACAAAGCAAAAACAAAAAAACAATTATTTAAAAAGAAAAAAGAGATATTTGAGTGAACAAAACAAGAAGAAATAATACATGTTGGAAGGCAGTTAAAACATAATATATTAATATAAGTATTAAATTATTGTACTGTGGGAATATTTGATTGCTTTGTTTTTTTTGGTGTCTAGGTATTATTCTTTAAGTAATGCTCCAAAAGTTTCCGTAGTTAGGTCATCAAATCTTTTTGGTAGAGAGCGTTTTACCCGCTTACTGAATTTTAATCGATGCGATACAAAATTAGATTTATCAGATCAATAAATTTTGAATACAAAATTCCTTTATATTCATTATTTTTTAAAAAAATAATTAATTAGAGTAATGAATTCTACATATCGAATGCCTTAACATTCGTTGTCAAATTCAAATTGATTGGATTAGTGAATTCTAAATACTAAATTCTGAATATCTTAACATTCAACATTATACTACCTTTTTAGTGAGTTGACGAGAAAAAGTTGAATTAGTGAGATGGGTGAATTTTGAATACTGAATACAAACTTTTAACATTTTACTGTCTTAGTGAGTCTTCGGTACGAATTTTAAATTAGTTAGACCTGTAATTATGAATCTTGACATTCAACATATTACTGCCACAGTGAGTCAATGCAACCCAAATTCAAATTAATCGAATTAGAGATTTTCGAATGTCAAAAGAAATTATTAAAAGGAAACTTTAAAAAAAAAAAAAGGAAAACCTACTGATACGTAAGATCTAGGTATGTTTACTTCGAGTCCTGAAAAATGAAAAAAAAAATTATATTGAAAGTGATATTCAAAAATAAATTCTGCAATGTGCGAATCCAAACCTAGGGTAGTGGGACATTTGGAGAATACAAAAGTCATCAAATTCACAAATATGTATGCATGTGTCAACGATTTTCTCAATATGTAAAGAAGTTAAATGATAAAATCAACACAAATTAATTTTATAAACAAAAAAATATATATATTGACCTATCATTGGCTAGATGTACCATATGAATCATCAAAAATCAAGACTGACTATACAAAGAGCATTACGCAATCAAATATAAGTTTATTTTAGTACAAGTTTCCAAGGTTTATTAAAACAAATTGTACTAACTAATATTACTGCTTATGTCACCTCAAAAAGCTTTTTTATTTTTTTAAAAAATATATATATTTCTATTCAAATAATTTAAAGGGTCATTTGATTGGTAAACGAATTATATCGAAATGGTATTACAATATAAGGATTAAAAATGATATAATTATTTAGAGGATATACCTTTATTATATAATCTTAAATTGGGAACTTAAAACTTCTCATTAAAAATAAAAGTTTGACATTCATCATACTACATTTGTTGGTAGTAACATAGTTTTAAAAAAATATGCGGATAAGTAAACATATATCAATTAATTAGTTATCATAGCTATAGTTTGAATTAATTACTGCTCACGGTAAATATCTAGTTGTAATTACACAGTTTGAATTTTGTATAATTCACGCGATTTATATAAATGTTGTGCGCGATTATATAAAAGTTGTGTGCGAATCAAATTGTATAGCGAAATACAAACATACTGTAAATTGTATAACAAATTATACAAATATTGTGCACAAATTGCATAGCGAAATATACAAACGTTACTACAGAAACTGTGAATTGTATAACGAATTATACAAACGTATACAAACATTATTATAACTATAGTTACGAAATGTAATTACCCAAACCATAAATATGGAGCATAATTAAAATATTTTTGAGTGGTTATATACGAAAATTCCTATCTACTACTCCCTCTGTCCCATATTAACTGAATTTGTGAGGTAATACACACATATTAAGAAAAGCATTCAAAGACAAAATTTACACCATACTTTCTACTATTGCCCTTTGTGAAATCATAACTATATAGTGTAATTTATCTCCTAGAAAATATAAAGTTTCAATAAATGAAAGGGCAAATATGAAAAAAGTTTCAAACATTCTTTTTGAACTTTGAACTTTGAACATTAAAAAAAATTTAAAAAATTTGATTAATTTGAGACGGAAGGAGTAATATTTATGTTAGTTTTTTATAACCCCTCCACGTGAATGATGATTTCATACTCTTAGTCTCTTGCAATACAATAAATTAAATATTTATAAATAGTACTAGGTACAAAAAAGTAAAGCATGACAATATAAAATAATTCAAGGGTTGGAAAGGAATATGAGGCCATTAAAAGAAACAACATTTTTATTTTTATTTTTATGATGTAAGAAGGTATACCAATGGCATATCCCTTATAAGATTCTAAACTTTCCAACCACCCCCCTCTAATTTTTACTCATTATTCCTACTTTCATTTTTTTTAACCTAAAAGTGATCACAACCTCCCTACTTAAGTCACCTTCAATTCACTCTTTATATTTGCTTTCATGAACATCACCAATATTCCCATCCTCAAAATTTGATCAAAGTACCCTAGTCTAGGTGCATGTAGTTTTCTTGATTTTTCAAAAATTTCGGAAGTTTCGAATCCAATTTGGATGTTATAGTGATTTTCGTTCTATGGAGGAGGAGGAAGAAATACTACGTAAACAAAAAAGACTAATCAGACCGTCAGATCAAGATAACAAAATGGAGGTGGCAATAGATGGTGTTCATTCATGGGGAATCTTGATTAGTCATGAAGATTAATCTTGATTTGTCCCATGAAGATTAATCTTGATTAAGGGCAACTTCTATATCCTTTGGCATTTGAGTCTCTTGATGGGCTCTAGGAATTAAATTGTAGCAAGGCAGATTAATTATGCTACTTAATTAATCTTGATTAGTCATTTGAGTCCCATGAAGATTAATCTTGATTAGTATTTTACTTGTGTTTGTAAGCTACTTGATGAGTGTTATTATGTACTATGCCTTTGGCAAAAATAATGGTTTAATTTAGTGTTGTGATTAATGTTTTGAGTGTGTTTTCTTGATATGATTGGTTTTTTTTATGAGTTTAAGTTCTATAAGCATTGTTATAAATATAACTTGTTGGATTTTCAAAATTATAAATTTACATTTTAAAGAGATTTACATGTAGATTTTCTTAAAAGTAATTTGATAGAAGGTAAAATATTACTTATATGTATTGTTGGTATGGAACTAGGTAGAGCCAAGAGGTTCTTCGGAATCTTCTTCGATAAAAAGTTTTACTGTATATATATAAAATTCTTGATTTATATATATGGTGTTTATCGTCTCTTCATAATAACTATTAGAAATAATATATTAATGGTTGATAAAATTTCGTAGCTAAACAATAAAAATCTCTTGTTAATTTCATTTAGCTACGAATTAGCAATGAATTAAAAGAAAAAGATTCAATTAATTATGAGCTTTTTAGCGATAAAATTAATAGGAATTAATCGACACATTCTATAACCAATTTGATGTTTTCTAGTAATGAATCTTTAGTGGTGCAATTACCTATTTTTATTGGACTATGTAACACTCTTTATAGGAGAAACAAAGTTTATTTTAAATGTTTTAGATGAAAAATTATATTTATTTTTTATATTTTGAACCTTTTTAATAAAAAAATTTATTCTGTCATAATCTAAATATGTGATCTAGATATGTTTACTTTTCTTCACGTCATCAAATTAAACTAACAAATTAAGATCAAGACTCTCACTACTATAAAAAACATTACGCAATCAAATTAAAGTATATAGTAGTACAAGTTTCATTACAAAGAAAAAAATAAAATACTAATAATTGGTAGTAATGCTTTTGTCACCTCAAAAACACTATTTTTTTCCAAAATAAAATAAAATTAATAATATAAAAAAATTTCTATTCAACATAGCTAGTGATAGAGAATCACAAATTTATACAACAGGTTAGAATATCATAGTTTTAATTTTGAACATATAAAGTTATAAGCTAAAGCAATTTTGAAACACTTTCTACCATTATATTTTGAATTTTTGGTCATGAGGTGATTCAACGACTGATATATAACTAAAAAAGATCATTCTTACTTTATTTGCACAATGTTATTTTTCGACAAAAGAGATTTGGTTGAACTCCTTTGACGCTATTTATTAGTTTCATATTTTATTTATCCTAGTCTATTTTAATTTAATTACTTAATTTCGAGTTCTGAACTGTAAACCAGTCCATTTGTTTACTAGATTTTGATTCTAGTATTTTTGTACTTAATGAATTACTTAACACACATATAGTGTTTGAGCCAGAGCTACTGATTCGATAAACTCATAGGATCAAATATAAATGCATCTGCCCCGATTACAATTCTTAGTGAGAGTTTTTAGAAAAAAATTGTTTAACCAAAAGATACGCAAGGTTTATTGACTGACAAATACTTTCTAGTTTCTCTATTTCCAAGTTCCAAACTCAAAATCTTTGATTAATGATCGAGGTTTTTCTGAATTCAGCTATGAGTGATTGATAATTTGATTGTCTTATAATATAATTGTAATAAATTAACGAGCAAATACTAGGTACCAAAAAGTAAAGCAAAGACAATATAAATATTCAAGGGTGGGAAGGGAATATGAGGCCATTAAAAGAAATATACACCAACATTTTTGTGATACTGTGAGAGGTACCAATGGCATATCCCTTGTGAGATTCTAAACTTGCCAACCCACACCTTCTATCTTCACTCTTTTTTCCTATAGTTTTTTGTTCTTCCTTTACCCAAAAGTGATCACATTCTCCCTACTTAAGTCACCAATTCACTCTTATATTTGCCTTCATAAACATCACCAATATTACACTCTAGAGTGTAGTTTTCTTGATTTATGGTAATTTTCGTTCGATGGAGGAAGAGGAAGAACTATTGAGTGAATAGAAAAGACTGAGATCGTCAGATCATGAAAAAAATAAAAGGATCACCATAAAAGATAGTTTTGGTGATGGTGTTTGGTGGCTATTATTATCATGCATTCATGAAGATTAATCTTGATTAGTCCCATGGTGTAAGGTAATTGACATGTTCTTCATGGTGTGGTAGTTAACTAAGGGCAACTTCTATATCCTTTGGCATTTGAGTCTCTTAATTGGCTCTAGGAATTTAATTATAGTAGTAAAAAGAAGAAAATTATCTCAAAGGCAAGGTAGATTATGTATGCTAATCTTGTTCTTTACTTGGTTTACATGGTGTTCTTTTACTAAGTGTTGTATGTGTTTGTAAGCAACTTAATATTGTGTATTAGGCCTAATATGCCAAGAATAATGGTTTAGTGTTGTATTAAATGTTTGAGTATGTGTTGTTTATGATTTGGTTTGCTTAAATTAAAGCATTGTGTTTCCAAAATAGGAAAGCAAGAAAGGTTGTTGGAATGATGTATGAAGTTGCATTTGTGATATGAGATATAGTAACTTGTGTGAATTATTGGTGGTTCGCTAGGTCTTCATTCGATGTTCGATACCTACTTGATGAAGTTTAACTAATTTGAATTTACGCTGAGAAATATCATCTGCTTATGGCTTAACTAATCTAAGTTTATATTGAAAAGTCCATTTTGAAGTTAAACCATGCTTCCTACTAAATGTGATTACATTTCCAACTATCAAATTCAGAACTTTAATCAATGAATGAGGGAAAAAAGATGATGTCTACTTATACTTAAAAGTAAATTTCTTCCATTATTTTCCACTGGAGGATAAAGTATCTTTGAATTTCATTGTAAATGTGACATTGGATGCCACTCAAGCTAGTGCCAAAAAACATCTTTGCACAATCAAATTTTCAAGAATAAACATAATACAAGGTGGTCATTATCTTGGTAATATTAATTATTATTTCATGCCTTAATTGGAACAATTGATTTGATGTTAATTACTTCATTAAACTAAATCCCTAATCCGATTCATTACATTTGAAAAGTAAATTGTCTCACTTAATAAGCAAAGAAAAATAATAATGAACCATAAGAAGTGCCAACAAGTTTGAATGAAAGTGAAACCAACTCTCTATCTTCCATTTTAATTGTTATAGTTTTCATTTTTAGAATCAAACTATATAAATATTGACTAATATTTTAAGACATATTTAATATATATTATATATTAAAACTTATATATTATATTATATAATATAATATACATAGAAGTGTGCATCAATCGATTCGGTTCGGTTTTGTACATTATCGGTTCGGTTTATCGATTTTTGGTTTTTAAATATGCTAAATTAATAAGAAATCAATAGAATAATTTTTATCAGTTTTTGATTTATTCGTTTTAAGTCTTTAACTGTTCGATTTTTGATTTATTGGTTTTAAGTCCTTAACGGTTCGATTTTTGATTTATCCAATAAAAATAGTAATGACAATTTGCATTAATAAAACACAGATAGAGTTCAAAAACTATGTTTACAAACTTGCAAAGGCTATAATTAGTTAATTACAAACTAAAATACTAAAATGAATAAATAATCACTTAAGTATTATAAAGATTAAAATATGTAAAGTATTGTTATAGTGTTTTATTACTATTAAATTACTAATATTTAATATTTACGAAGGGATAAAATAGTAAATTATTATAATTTTATTGGATTATCAATTTACCCAATAATTCAATAGTAAAAATTGATATAAAATCGATAGCTCAATAATCTTTTTATTTTCAAAATCATTAAAAATCCAATAATAATAAATTAATAATATTTTTATCGATTGTCAGTTCAATTTTTGCAAACCTAAATATACATATAGATTTTCACATTTTTCACACTCTCTGGCTCCCTTAACCCCACGCACCCCACTTTAATCAGCCCACTCTTCTCCTCACAAATTCTTTTGAAGGGTTTCAGTTTCACTCAAATTCCCATTCATCTTAACAAATCCTCCCTTTTTCTCAGATCCATACCTCGCTTTCTCCCCTTTTTCTGACTTCAACATCAACTCCGATGACGGCGCCGATTAACCGTCACGACTCGCAGTCGTTGCCGGTTCTCAAAACCGGAATTGGTATTGGTACCGGTGATCGTTGTTGCGTTGAACCGAAAGCAAACGGTTCGGTTCATGGCGGTCGGTTCGAGGAAGTTGCTTCGGTTAAGGATCGTGATAGGAATGGAGTGGTTGTGTATAGGAGGAACAAGAGGTTGAAGAGAGCGGCCAATGTTGACGGCGGAGAATCGACTGATGCCAAGTGTAATTCAGGTGGTAAAGTTGTAATTAAGGATGAAATGGTGGAGGTTGAAGTCAAAGAGGAGTCAACATTGACAGTGGACTGTGCTACTGTTGCTGGGAGGAGGCTTACGAGGTCGGTTTTGAAGCTGAATGTGGAGCCTCTGGATATGTCGAGTGAGAATTTGGAGGTGTTGGATGGTAAATTGATCACGTGTAGTAATGGTGCAATAGAATCAGAGGTGGAAACATCGAAGAAGATTTCGATTACGGGGAGGCCTACTACGGTTAAGGAGCTTTTTGCGACTGGTTTGCTCGAGGGCTATCCAGTTTTCTACAACGGTGGCAAGAGGGTAATCTTCTTATTTTTCCTTACGTACTAACTCTTGCATGGAAATGCCATTACATTATAACTAACTATGCTATACTTCTATTTGGAAAGATTTGGGGCTGGATAGTGCAGACTGGTTACATATGATTTTGACAGAGGCTTAATAGTACCTTTTACAGAGAGACACATACATATTCATTATTGACAGGAAAAAGGTCCAAGCCTTGGTGGACTACCCGGTCCCTGCGCTAGCAGAGTTACCTGGTCCCTGGGCTGGCGGAGGTAGCAAGTACCACGTAGAATTAGTCGACTGCATGTAACGCAGGGCTCATGCACTGCCGTGATCTGTGGAGGATCCACATAACAACTTGCAGGTTCACGGATCCTGTAGCTTTTATTTAGACCCTGTATATATATTAAGGAATTTACTAAATATTTGATTCTGAACCTAGTTTATTTTGTACACTAAGTTAAGTTATTGTAGGAACCCATGGATTTAAATTCTGGATCCGCCTCTGACAGTTATCCAAAAAAAAAAAGAGAGAGAGACTGGAAATGCCCTGTGTAGAAAGAAATTTTTGGTGTTGCCCAGTGTTCAGCCTTTTTTCTTGCTGGATAGGTATGGGAGAACCATTGAGCCAGTTTATGTTATGTGATGTGAATGTAGAAAGCAATCTATATTGAGCATATACTCTGTTTATAGAGTTATCGCTTGAACATCAGTGGGAGTCAAACGAGTTGAAAACAGTAAAGAAGCATCGTCTGTGAGCTTGTTACCTGGTTTTGTTATTGCAGTTAGCTACATCATTTAGCTTGCTGTGCAGTTTCAAAAAGATTATCTAACTTTTCTGATTAATTGTTCCTCATCCAGATTGGACTGATTTTTAAATATGGTCATGAAATTGAGTATTTTTTGTCTTATTCCAAAGGCTAAAGTTGTCTTAATTTAGGGAATTCCACTGAGGGGAACAGTCAAAGATATTGGAATTCTATGTTCTTGTGATCAGTGCAAGGGTGCCAGGGTGAGTATTTGTTATTTATGTTTTTCTTTTTGCTCTTTGTTGACGCCGTTAAGTTGTTTTGTTCTTGACATTCCATTAACTCGCTGTATGACTTTAAGTTTTATGCCAATTTTGGTTCTTTTAGGTTGTTCCTCCTGGTAAATTTGAGATCCATGCATGCAAAACATATAGACGTGCATCACAATATATCTGCCTGGAAAATGGAAAGAGTCTCCTGGATGTGGTCAAAGAGTGTAGGAAAGGTTCTTTGAAGAAATTAGAAGAAACAATTCGGAGCTTCATTGGCCCGATTCCTATGAAGGAAAATATCATATGTCAGAATTGCAATGGTGAGCTTTCTTATGTGAACTTGAATATGGTGACATATTTTCTCCCAAGTACACTTGAATGATCTTTTTCTTGATTTTTCATGGTGGCCAGGGTCTTTTGCTGCAACTTCAGTTGGAAAAATTGACCAAATTTGCGATTCTTGCATAATCTCTTTAAGATCACAAGGCACGCCAACTCGGTCAATAGAAGTTGAAGCTGGGTATGTTTTGGTTGAAAATTAGCTTAATGATTATATTTATACGTTTGGGTGCTTCACTGGACTCTAATATTCTTATACTCCATTAGTTTTATTTTATGTGTCTTGGACTCTTAGTTTGACTGAGCATGATGTTGTAAGAATGTATCTGGCATGACTGCTCTCAGTTGGCTTTCAGGATTTAATGCAATAATGCTTCTGGTAAATGGAATCAAATTAGTGCTTATCTTGAACTTTAAACTATTTATCATTCTTTTGGACAAAACGCCATGGATTTAACACTGTTAATTGTACTAACCAAGGACTCTTTGTCACATCTCACGTGTCATTATTGATATATTTTCAAGAGTTGAATTTATGGTTTTTCCGTGTAAGCATTAGTTGATATCCTTTAACGAATGATCATGCAATAATTTGTATTACTTTTTAATTTATATAGATGTGTTTGCATAGTCAGAAGCTCTCAGTAGTCTCTGCTTTTGTTATTACTGCTAATCTTGTTTTTGCAAAATTAGGATATTTGAGCCTGTTCTGAACACAAGTTCCTGTGAAACTTCAACTGCGTCAGATACTTCAGTGAAAAGGAGTAGAGGAAGAAAAAAGAAAAAGTTGGTATCTTTTCCGAGTAACTAATTCTGCTTGATTTCGCACACTGTGTACTTTTTTCGACATAAATGTTATAGGAAACATGTAATAATGATGTTCTATTATTGTTGTAAGGGCTGTGGAAGTATGTTCAAGGAAAAAGTCCCCCAGAATATCTTCAGCGCGCATAATCTCAGGACGGAAGAATCAGTTGAAGACACCAAACAGGTGCGTTATGTTACCCAATGTTTCTGTATTTGATATTTGCACTTTTGCTTTGTCTGCTACATCAAATTTTCTTGGTAAAAATGCAAAACTTTGCCATCTTTCTCTTACACACTTTATTTGGAACCATCAAGGTTATCTGATCCAGTTCTTTCTCCTCACTCATATGGAGCTGCTACAGTATGCAACTCTTTCAGAGATAAAATGCAGAGCAAGATCTCAAAAACGTTCGTGAATATTTGGCTAGTCAATTGCCACTAATTTTCTTTTATATGACATGTTACCTCTCACTTGTATGGTGCCTGTATTCTGTATGATATATTACCTCTCACTTGAATGGTGCCTGTATTCTTTAATTCAGATTGTCGAAATCCATTGCAGCTTCAAATTCCTCAAAAGTTTGTTCTATTGGTGTTTCAGTACACTCTAGGACCCAATGGAAAATTACAAAAAAGTTGGTACCATTCCTCTGACATTTTTCTTATTCTAGATTTCATCTGTCAGCACATTTCTTATAGTTAATGTTGTTGCATTTAGTTAGCTACATCATTTAGCTTGCTGTGCAGTTTCAAAAAGATTATCTAACTTTTGGGATGGGTTTGTTGAATAGGGTTCATGCATTGGTTGGTTTTTGAGGAAGGTGGACTGTCCGATGGGACTGAAGTAGCTTATTATTCTCGTGGAAAGGTACCAAACATTCCCTTTTCTACCCTTTTTTTTAAAAGTAACTGAGATATATTATAAGTGCTAGGTGCTAAATATGGTTTGTTGACACATTTGTTATTTGCTTATTTATTACTGGCAGAAATTGCTCGTCGGTTATAAGCAGGGATCTGGTATATTTTGTTCTTGCTGCAATTCTGAGGTATAATTTTGTAGCTTGCATAATTCTTCCAAAAAATGAAAACCTTGGTTCTTTGTGGAGGGTTCGTAACTGTGATGTAAGACATAATGATTGCTTTCCTGTCGTGGTTAGGTTAGTCCATCACAATTTGAAGCTCATGCAGGTTGGGCGTCACGCAAAAAACCGTCAGTGTCATTCTTCTGTTTAGCTGTCTTTTGAGGGATATTTATCCTCTTTAGCTGTTAGCTTATCTAGTTCTGTTGACACATTCCCATTTAGATGTTTGACATTGTCTCATGTCTTTGCAGCTATGGATACATTTACACTTCAAATGGAGTGTCTCTACATGAACTTGCTATGTCCCTATTGAGAGGTCGCAAGTCTTCTGTCAAAAATAGTGATGATTTGTGCATCATATGTGCAGATGGTGGAATACTGGTGCTTTGTGATGGATGCCCAAGGGCCTTCCATAAAGGTTAGTGTTGCAGGGCCTTCCTCAATATTTCCCCCTACACTTTCTTTTGTGCATTTTTTTTCCTGTTTGATGATCAAGAACATCAAGTTCTATGTTATCACCCCATGTGTTGATTAGCTTATCTTCTCTCTCTTTATTTTGATTTGGAGGGGGGTGGGGGTGGAGGAGGTGTTGGGCCAGTTAATAACAACTGCTCACAAATTTGTTGTCTGGCACTAGAGCACCGAGTTAGACATTGGGACACAACCCCCGCCCTTGCCCCACTATCCTTACCCCAAGGAGAGGGAGGAAGGGAGGAACTAGTGAGGCCTGAGTAAGATAGGCAAAAGAGATCAAGAGAAGATATTATCATCTCTAATATTTTGAAATTTTGGTCGCTTTGTTGGTAATATTTTAATATTCCATTCAAGTGGCATTAATGTGCGTTTTCCATTGTCTATGCAGAGTGTGCATCATTGTCGGCTGTTCCCCGTGGTAAATGGTATTGTAAGTATTGTGAAAACAAGTTTCAGAGGGAGACGTTTGTGGAGCACAATGCAAATGCAATTGCTGCTGGGAGGATTTCCGGTATTGATCCCATAGAGCAAATAACTAGACGTTGCAATCGTGTTGTCCAGAACCCAGAAGAGGCAGAAGTTATAGCATGTGCTTTATGCAGGTAGTTGTTTGCTTTGTGAAGTTGTTCAAAGTCTAATGTCTTAGTTTTTGTAGTATGATTAAGTGCATATTTTTGTATACAGGTGTTACGATTTTAGTAAGTCTGGATTTGGTCCTCGAACAGTTATTCTTTGTGACCAGGTATTTCATCTACATTTTTTTATAACTGCCTTATTCGACCAAGTTATATGATTAAAGTGTTTTACTACCTTTCATATCCAGTGTGAGAAGGAATATCATGTTGGCTGCTTGAAGAAACGCAAGATAGCAGATTTAAAGGTTAGTCCATTTGCATTTTAGGATTATTTCATGTAAGATCTCTTTTCCTTTTCCTTTCCTTTCCTTTTTGTCATATCTAGTTTATTCTGCTTATGGGTTTTTGAGACGAGGGTTCCCAGGAAACGTCTCTACTTCTATGAGGTAGTGGTAAGGTTTGCGTACATCTACCCTCCCAGACCCCACTTGTGGGATTCCATTGGGTATGTTGTTGTTGTTGTAAAATTATATTTTTTTGGATTCTCTAGTTAAAATTTAGTTCAACTTGCACCACAGGAGTTGCCTAAAGGAAAATGGTTCTGCTGTGTGGATTGCAAGAGGATCTATTCTGCACTGCAAAATTCGCTGAACTCAGGAGAAGAGAAGCTGTCAGAATCTTGCCTGGGTGCTGTAAGGATGAAGCTAAAGGAAAAACGTATGGATTTCGTTGGTGATCTTGATGTTAGGTGGAGACTTATAAGTGGCAAAATTACTTCTCGCGAAACCAGAGTGTTATTAGCAGAAGCTGTTTCAATCTTCCATGTAAGCATTACCCCTGAATGTTTTTTGTCCAAACTTTCAGTGAGCAGACTTAGGCTATGATAACCCTGTTGACTGTGTGATGTTTTACTTAGACTGTTTAGTCTCCAACTTATCTAGATGGGATGGGTTTGTTGAATAGGGTTCAGTTAGTTGGGCGAGTTGGGTCAAATTTGAATGGATTATAATGGGTCAAGACCCAACCCAACCCAAATTTGCTTGGGTTAAAATGGGTTGGGTCAAAACAGGTTAAGTAACGGGTTATTGAGCGGGTCAAGACCCAACCCAACCCAAATTTGCTTGGGTTAAAATGGGTTGGGTCAAAACAGGTTAAGTAACGGGTTATTGAGCGGGTCAAGACCCAACCCGACTCAATTTTTACCAAGTTTTACTTATTATTTGTTCTTTTTCAATATTTTAGTACTTAATTAAATTATATTTTTTTTATTATGGCTATATAAAACATATCAAATTGAAAAAAAGTGTTTTGAAAATATTTTAACAAGATCTCTCTCGAATTAATTCGGGTTGCGTATCAACCCAATTTTAAATGGGTTGGGTTGAGATGGGTTGAGCTAATAACTTGCCCAAACTTCAATGGGTTGGGCGGGTTGGGTGGGTTGGGCTTAATTTTGCCACCCCTAGGTTCAGTTATGCTCTTGCATCAATTCTTTTAACTTTTGGTTTTGTTATTTTTATGCGGCCAAATTAAGCTTAATTTTAAGAAATGAAAATGGGTGCTTCAAACAATTTGCTAATCATGCGAAACAGACTGGTCATAGCTATATTTATGGTAACGTTCTTTCTTGGAATTTTACCTGCTGTTTCATTTTGTAGTCCGAATCAATTTAATGTTCTCTTAATGTTATTTCATCAGTTTCTTTTCTTGTTGCTCACATAGAGGTTTGTGATTTTCTTGTTCTGTGATGTTTTGTGGTTAGTTCATTTTAGATTTAATCTGTATCCTTAAAGGGTTCTAAAACTATTTTTAGATTGTATTTTCTATTTTTCCAATGAAAAATGAGTGGAAAAGTCAGAATCATCATCACCATCCTGACTTTTCAGGATTGCTTTGATCCTATTGTTGATTCGGCAACTGGACGTGATTTCATTCCATCTATGGTCTATGGGTAATTTCTTCGTTATTATGCTGAGTTAGCTGGATTTACATTCATCTTGCCATTGTGTTGTTATCTATGATATTTGTTCTTCCCCTTGCAGAAGGAATATCAGGGGCCAAGACTTTGGGGGCATGTACTGTGCTATATTGACAGTCAAGTAAGGACTGTGTTGCAATTTGTTTTACTTGAAATTTCTCATTTTAAGCGCATTTTCCATAACTTACGAGGCTATTTGGTTATCGTGCAGCTCAATAGTAGTATCAGCAGGGATCCTCCGTATTTTTGGTCAGGATATGGCAGAGCTTCCTCTTGTGGCAACACGTGTTGGTAGCCAGGGCCAGGTAAAGCGGTGCAACTGTTCAGGAAAATGGCTCCATTTATTTTCTATCCGACGACTCTCTCAATTTTCATTGCTTTACCTGTGTTACATACTCCTTAAATTTCATTCAATACTTGATTGGGTTAGATATACATACTGAAAGGTCCAAATGTGGAGTGTAAAAAAGGGGAAGCCTGGTGCACTAAAACTCCCGTTATGCGCAGAGTACGGGGAAGGGCCCGACCACAAGGGTCTATTGTACTCACAAATATGGAATGTATTGCCTAATTTGTACTTTGTTTTGGCTTTTAAAATTTGAAGTAAGCAACTTATCAAAAAGAAGGTTGGTTGACTGACTGGACCTTGTTTTTACATAATTTTCCCGGTTGACCATATTTAACCCAATGGATGTAGATATCACGAATTTGTTAAAAACTATGGCAGAGGCACTACATCCTCTAAAATGTACTGGCCATTCACAGAATTGTTTTCCTGCTGGACTATTAGATCTAAACTTTGATGTCCTTCAACATCCACTCTAATCCTAATTCATATTTCGCCATGATGAACATTGATTGGAGCATAATGCATCTAACATTTGCATGTTGGCCAGATGATTGTGAATTCTGATATGATGCTTTTATGGGAAATCATTGTTCTTGCTTATTTGAAATAGTGATACAGTACATCTTATGAGCGATATTTCTTCATCTATTGTTCCTTGAAATGTTCGAGTTACGATTGTATGCTTTAAATGTTTCAGGGTTACTTTCAGTTGCTTCTCTCCTGCATAGAGAAATTGCTGGCATTTTTGAATGTAAGAAGATTTATACTCCCTTCTGCTGTTGAAGCAATGTCAATATGGACTGAGAAATTTGGATTCAAAGAGATACCACCAGATCTGGTATGTGTGCATCTGTTATCTTCCCTCAGATTACTTAACGATTGTCTTTTCTTCTTTGTCTTCTTCTAAGCGACTGTTTCACGTTGCAGCTTGCCAGCTACAAAAAAACCTGTTGGCAATTGATTACATTCAAAGGAACATCTATGCTGGAAAAAATGGTTCCCAAATGTCGAATCATTCGGCATGAGGAAACTGAAACTGATGCACCAGATGAGTAGTAAGGTAACCTAAGGAGGACTTTCTCCATTCCCAACCCATTTTATAGAGCAATTTCTGATCACATATATGTATATTCGAGTCTTATTTTATCAAAAAAGGTGAACTAAACTTTACAAACTATGAATTTTAGAGTATCAAAATTTTGTAAAGAAGGTTCTTACTACTCAGAAGTTAAAGGTGGCTGCATGTCTATAAGTTACTGTATATACTATTCTGGAATCAATTCTTTATTCTCCATATATGCTAATGTCTTAAATTCTGGTGTATTCGAATTGCGATTTAAACCAAAATTGAAGAGATAATAGTGACCTTTTTTTTAAACCATGAGTTAAAAGGTCCATAAATCTTTTTTTATCAACTATATAGTAATGACCTTTTTTATTTTTTGTGTAAATAGTGACTTGTTTTACTACTATCTGAAAATCAATTCGAGTAAATTATTATTTTTTAAAAAAAGAAAAACTAGAGAGCAGTCTAAAATTTCGTAAAAATTAGAGAATAGTCTAATGTCTGAAAGTTCCAAAAACATAAATTTAGAAAATAACCTGAAAAGGGACATTTACATAAATCATCCAAATATTATTTCATTTAATAATCAAATTTGGTCAACATATCCAGCAAGCCAATTACTGAAAATTCAGCATTGCCACCATTTTAGGTATGGAATGTTCACATTTGTTTTGTCATTTCCTGTAATTTTTTTTTAGAAAAATTATGCGGATAAGTAAGTATATATTACTATTTCTGTCTTATTTTATGTGGTATTTTTTGATTTGGCATGATGTTTAAGAAAAAAGACTTTTTAAAACTTGTGGTCTAAAATCATTAGGTAAATTATTTCTAATTAGAGTAAGGTGATATTTTTTTTGGGACGGACCAAAAAGGAAAGGGTGTCACATAAAATGGGACAGATGGAGTAGTTAATTAGTTAACATAGCTATAGTTTGAATTAATTATGACTTGTGACAAATATCTAGTTGTAATTATATTTTAAGTTTTGTATAATTTGTGCGATTTATACAAATGTTATACGTAACTATACAAAAGTTATGCACAAATCAAATTGTATAGCTAAATATACAAACACTGTGAATTATATAGCGATCACATAATGATAGGTTTGAGGTCTTAGGAATATTTTTTTTTTCTGGTTAAGAAAGATGGGTTCGAAAAATAAATTCTATAATACTTGAATTTAAATTTAATTGAATTTCAAAACAAATCTCAAATATTAAACCTCAAAAAATAAGTGATTACGTAATGAAAAAACAAAGTGACACGTGTAGGATAAACCCATGATACATATTTAGAGACTTTTGAGGACAACACCAAAAGTCTTTTTTTAATAATTTTTTAATCTCTTAATTATTGATAAATTTTAATTTAGGTCATTATAATATTTGTTATGTATAGCTTTCAATTAACTAAAAATTATTTTTTGATCCCTATTTTTTCTTCAGAATTACAGTATTCTCAATATCGAGTAACTGTACAAAATTTAACATAAACACTGGTAATTGAATGATTAATTAGAACTTAAATTATTTATTAAATTTAAGAAGATTCATAGATATTAAGAACACGTGTATCAATCAATTGAGGTTTAAATGTACTTAATCAAAACCCCATGGACCAAAATAAACATATTTCAATATGTGAGGGATTAAAAGTGTTAATTAATTATTTTTATTTTTATTCCCTTCTCTATTTATTTTATTTTCCCTTATTTAGAACACTCATTTCATGTGATCTAACCATCACATATTTCCTTCTTTATAAATTTCATCATCAGCTATTTCCTCATACAGTTAGAATACAATAAAGTTTATAATTTTCTCAAATAATGGCTTCTTCCCTATCTAAAGAGCTTCATTTTCTATTGATACCTTTAATGTCTCAAAGTCATATTATACCATTAATAGACTTTGCAAAATTACTAGCCCTTCATGAAGTTAAAATCTCCATTATTACAACACCTCTCAATGCCCAAAAGTACAAATCTATTGTCACACATGCAATAAAATCCAATCTAAAAATCCAACTAATTCCTCTTCATTTTCCAAGCCAAGAAGTTGGATTGCCTAAAGGATGTGAAAATTTGGACACACTAAATTCACTAGAAATGTTTAAAGATTTCCTTTTGGCTAGTGAAATGTTGCAAGAACAACTAGAGAAATTGATTCAAGATTTGGAGCCAAAGCCAAGTTGTATCATTTCTACTAGTCCTCTTACTTGGACTCAACAAGTTGCCAATAAGTTCAAGATTCCAAGGTATATATTCCAAACTGTTTCTTGTTTCACTCTTTATTGTTCTCACATGTTGAATCAAACAAGGATACAAGATACTCTTGTGTTGGATAAGGATTCATTCTTGATCCCTAATGTCCCACACAAGATTGAGTTCACAAAAGGTCAATTGCCTCAATCTACTCAAGATATGAAGAGTCTTGTGGACAATATGAAGAAGTTTCAAGATTTGGCAAGAGGTACTTTGATCAATACTTTTGAGGAGTTGGAACCTTGGTATGTTGATTCATACAAGAAAGTTGTGAACAAAGTATTCTGTGTTGGACCTACTTCGTTAAGTAACAAAGAAATGGTTGATAGAGGCAACAAGGCATCAATTGATGAGCATATTTGTTTGAAGTGGCTTGATTCTATGAAGCCAAAATCAGTCATTTATGCTTGTTTTGGTAGCCTTTGTCAAATTTCATTCTTCCAGATGAAGGAAATCGGATTAGGGTTAGAGTCATCAAATGTACCTTTCATTTGGATAATTAGAGGGCTAAATCTTACACCAGTAGTCGAAAAATGGCTGAAGGATGAAAATTTTGAAGAGAAGGTTAAAGGAAGAGGGATAATTATTCGAGGTTGGGCCCCACAAGTCCTAATACTGTCTCATCCATCGATCGGAGGTTTCCTGACACATTGTGGATGGAATTCAGCACTAGAAGGGATGTCTCATGGCGTGCCGATGATTACTTTTCCTATGTTTGCTGAGCAATTTTATAATGAAAAATTTATCATAGACGTTCTGAATACTGGAGTTCGAGTCGGTGCTGAAGTGAGTAATACCTCTTGGAATGAAGAAAAGAGTGGAGTGATGGTTAACAAAGATCAAATAAAAAATGCAATAGATCAACTAATGGATAAAGGATTAGAGGGTGAAGAAAGAGGAAAAAGAGCAAAGGAGTTGGCACATATTTCAAAAAAGGCAATACAAGAAGAAGGTTCTTCATACTTGAATATTAAATTATTGATCGAAGATGTCATGCATGTGCTCAAAACTAAAATACAAACGATTGAATAGAATATAAAGAATTGTTATACTCATTCACATAATATTGAAGATTTTAGTCAATGTATTTCTCTACAATAATAGTACTCTAGTTTTTAATTAAAAGGATATTATAAATAATAATGGATCCTAACACCAATGTAGTTTCCTGTTGGGAGCATCTAATTTGTCTGCCCAAAGAACATTATTGACAAATAATATGAGATGTTTGAACTACTAAAATTATAACTTTGTCAAAAAAATTCTTTTTCTTCTTTATGTCCTAGTTGCATTGTTGGGAATTTTTAGATTTTATGATCTCTTACGAATATTTGTTTTAGATATATTATATTTATTCGCTAGAAAAAATAAAATATAAATAAAAAATAAATGCACAAATTTTTTATAGTCGTTTTCATCTTATTTAAATTGTACTTGATCATCGTAGAATTAAGTTTGCTTCATTCATCACTCTTTTATTTACCAATTTTTTTGTACCCTCTCTTTTTCCTTGGAAGATATTTAAAACGGGAGAAACGTCCAAGTATGCATCTCAATTTTGTAACTTAACATTGATATATTCTTCGTTATAAAAATGACCTATGTATATTCTTGTCATGCCATAATAGTCCCAGATATACTCTTATTGGTTGAGGAAAGTGAACAATGAATAAATATTTTTTCAATACCGAAAAATTGGTTCCACAAATACTAAAAACATGCTTTATGGAATTTCCAAGGGGTTTGATGACTCTAACCCTAATCCAATTTCCTTCATTTGCAAGAATGAAATTTGACAAAGGCTACCAAAACAAGCATACATGACTGATTTTGGCTTCATAGAGTCAAGCCACTTCAAACAAATATGCTCATCAATTGAGGCCTTGTTTCCTCTATGAAATATTTCATCCGTTTCTTTGTTACCTAATGATGTTGGACCAACGCAGAATACTTTGTTCATAACTTTCGTGTATGAATCAGCATACCAAGACTCCACTTCCCCAAAAGTATTAACCAAAGTACCTCTTGCAAAGTCTTGGGATTGTTTAATTTTGTCTATAATACCTTGCATATCTTGAGATTGCTTTGTCATAGTGCCATCCAATGTTTGACCTTTTGTGAACTTAATCTTGTGTGGAATGCTAGGAACCAAGAATGAATCCTTATCCAACACAAGGGTATCTTGTATTTTTGTTTGATTTAGTATGTGAGAACAATAAAGAGTGAAACAAGAAATAGTTTGGAATATATACCTTGGAATCTTGAACTTATTAGCAACATGTTGAGTCCAAATGAGAGGACTAGTAGAAATGATACAACTTGGCTTTGGTTCCAATTCTTCAATCAATTTCTCTAGTGGTTCTTGCATCATTTCACTAGCCAAAAAGAAATCTTTAAACAACTCTAGTGAATTGAGTGTGTCCAAATTTTCACATCCTTGAGGCAATCCAACTTCTTGGCTTGGGAAATGAAGAGGAATTAAATGGATTTTTAGATTGGATTTTAAATCATGTGTGACTATTGATTTGTACCTTTTGGCATTGAGAGGTGTTGTCATAATTGAGACTTTGACTCCATGAAGGGCTAGTCATTTTGCAAAGTCTACTAATGGTATTATATGGCTTTGAGACATTAAAGGTATCAATAGAAAATGAAGTTGTTTAGATAGGAAAGAAGCCATTGTTGGAAAAACTTAGAAGTATAGAAGGAAATAATAGGGATAGTTCTAGCTTGTATAGAGATGAAATTTATAAAGAAATTAAATTGAATATATAAATAAATTAAATCAAATTAGAACCTTATGAATGAAACTTGAATAAAAAAAGAATTTAATGCATTAAATTTTCAATATATATATATATATATATATTTATGGATCTATTGTGTGAAGCTATATCAGGTAGTAGTAAGGTCTACGTATATTCTATCCTCCTTAGACTCCACTTATGAAATTTCACTGGGTATTTTATTGTTGTTATTGTGTGAAGCTGTATACCTTTTAATAATGAGTGATATAATCAAAGGAAAGTTGTATTGATATCTATGAGTTCTGACAGGTGCATGGGGACAAAATGCATGAGACAAATATTAAGTTCATGACAACTTTATGCCAAAATATTAGAAAGATATTAAAACAAAAAACACAAGTGGTTATATATATATATATATATATATATATATATATATATATATATATCATTGAAATTTTATATTAAATCTTGATTCACACGTAAAAATTTTATATTGAAGATCGATAAAGCGTTATCTAACAAAGATTTTAATTCATACTCAGGAGATTCAAACTTGAGAACTCTAGATAAAATTTATTTATTATAAATATAATTATAATGATACTTTCTCTATCTCATTTTATAAAGTTCAGTTTCTCCTATGACCGCTTAATTTATTTGCATTAAGTAGATAAATTATTAACATTTTTTTCTTTTAATTAATCACTTAAACTTACATATTTATCTTGGAAAAGTAACTATTATTAGAAAGCTTTTTTTTTAAAAACAATATTTTTTAAAATATGAAACTAATAACTTTTCATACTATATTATTTTTTCCAGCAACTCACTTACAAACAAAATCGTAGCAATTGAGAGGGAAAGAATAAAATTTTCCTGGCCAAAATTAATTAATACATCAAACTATTCTTTGAAAATAAGCAAATTCTCCATACTTATCGTGAAACGGCGTTGTTACTGGTTGACAATGACTGCTACTTTTAATTTTGATATTGAGAATGTCTCCAATAACATTAATTACTTTGCAACAATATCGACGTGGTGCCTGTATGAGAAAAGAATG
>DF357317.1:132680-149789 GCA_000787875.1 Solanum virginianum | reverse complement strand
TATATATATATATATATATATATATATATATATATATATATATATATATTTGACTTTTGACTTTCTATTTTACTCGCGATGGAGATCATTTCATGAATGGCCACTCAACAGAAAATAGTCCTTAGCTAAAGTTGAATAACTTTTTTGTGACAAACAATGACTTACTTTATTTAAATAGAGTAAGGATTGAAAGTCGACCAACTATGAAATTGACCTCTCGTGATACAAATATCTTAGCTATACAAGTTTCCCAAAAAGAAAAAGAAAATTTTCTATGTTAGAAACTTTGCGTTCTATCAAATAAGTTCACATAAATTAAAATAGAGAAAGCGAAAATTCTATCTGTTTCCATACTAGGGGAGATAGAATTGGAGCGGTGACATTAATTATACTAATGGCTAATGCTAGTTTGTATCTGTGGTTCTCACATTGCTTATTAGAATCATCACCAATAAAAGTGCTATAACTTGTAAACGTTTCACCATTTTGAAGCCCAACAACTTGATCCAAATAGTACTTAATTGGCCTCTTACATGGATCTACATAATTGGGCCTAGCATTAAATGCGAATGGTTCTTCGGATCCCATCCATGTCTTGAACGTTTGCATTGGTAACCCCAATTCTCTTGCATTTCCATGGGCTAACACCCACAAAAAATGGTCCAAATCATCTGTTTCGTCTTCCTTAGGCCATAAAATCCTATTAGGTCCCCGCCAATGCCGCCGGGCCACCTGGGCCGCTTGTCGGGCTTGCTGCCGCCGAGCCACCTTGGCCATGGTAGGATTTTATGGCCCTAGGAAGGCGAAACAGACGATTTTGTCCATTTTCCGTGGGTGTTAGCCCACGAATTCTGGCGCTGTCTGGGGTTCCGGGCAAAGATTCAAGAAAAATCATACGGGTGGGTCGACCCCGAGCCAGCAGCCCAGGTGGCCCGCCGGCGTAGGCGGGGGCCTGGTAGGATTTTATGTCCCAAGGAAGGTATATGGGTAGGTCAGGCATGAGCCCAACAAGCAGCCCAAGTGGTCCGGTGGTGTTGGCGTGGCCCTGGTAGCATTTTATGTCCCAAGGAAGGAGAAACAGGCGATTTCGACCATTTTCCGTGGGTGTTTGCCCACGAATTCTGGTGTTGCCTGGGGTTCCGGGTAAAGATTCCCAAAAAATCATACGGGTGGGTTGGCGATGAGCTCGGCAAGCGGCCTAAGTGGGCTGACTATGTTCGCGGGGGCCTGGTAGGATTTTATGGCCCAAGGAAGGCAAAACATGCGATTTCAGCCATTTTTTGTGGGTGTCAGCTCACGAATTCTGGCGCTGCTTGGGGTTCTGGGCAAAGATTCTCAAAAATTCATACAGGTTGGTCGACAGCGAGCCCGAAAAGTAGCCTACGTGGCCTGGCGGCATTGGCGGGGGCCTGGTAGAATTTTATAGCCCAAGGAAGGCGAAACAGACGATTTCGATCATTTTTCGTGGGTGTTATCCCACGGATTCTGGCGCTGCCTGGGGTTCCTGGATAAGATTCTTGAAAAATCATATGGGTGGGTCGGAGACGAGCCCAACAAGCGGCCCAGGTTTCCAGGCGGTGTTGGCGGGAGCCTGCTAGGATTTTATGGCCCAATGAAGGCGAAACAGGCGATTTCGGTCATTTTTCGTGGGTGTTAGACAAGGAATTCTGGCGCTGCCTGATTTCAATCATTTTTCGTGGGCGTTAGCCCACGGATTCTGGCGCTACCTGGGGTTTCGGGAAAAGATTTCCAAAAATACATATGAGTGGGTCAAAAATGAGCCCGAAAAGTGACCCAGGTGGCCCGATGGCATTGGCGGGGGCCTGGTAGGATTTTAATACCCAAGGAAGGCGAAATAGGTGATTTCGGCCATTTTTCGTGGGTGTTAGCCCACGGATTCTGGCGCTGCCTGGGGTTCCGGGCAAAGATTCATGAAAAATCATACGGGTAGGTCGGCAACAAGCCTAGAAAGTGGCCTACGTGGCCCAGCGGCATTGGCAGGGGCCTGGTAGGATTTTATGGCCCAAGGAAGGCGAAACAGGCGATTTCGTCCATTTTCCGTAGGTGTTAGTCCACGGATTCTAGCGTTACCTGGGGTTTCGGGCAATGATTCTTAAAAAATTATACGGGTGGGTCGAGGATGAGCACGGCTAGCGGCCCAGGTGGCCAGGTGATGTTGGCGGGGGCCTGGTAGGACTTTATGGCCCAAGGAAGGCGAAACAGGCGATTTCAGCCATTTTATGTGGGTGTTAGCTCACGGATTTTGGTGTTGCCTGGGGTTCCGGGCAAAGATTCTCCAAAAATCATACAGGTGGGTCGGGGATGAGCCTGACAATCGATCCCAGGTGGCCTGAAGGTGTTACCGGGGGCCTGGTAGGATTTTATGGCCTCTGGTTCTGGGAAAAGATCGATCCCAGGTGGCCTGAAGGTGTTACCGGGGGCCTGGTAGGATTTTATGGCCCAAGGAAGGCGAAATAGGCGATTTCGACCATTTTCCGTGGGTGTTAGGCCATGGATTCTGGCGCTGCCTGGGATTCCGGGCAAATATTCTCAAAAACTCATAGAGGTGGGTTGGGTATGTGCCCGGGAAGTAGTCCAAGTGGCTTGACGGCGTTGGCGGGGGCCTGGTAGGATTTTATGGCCCAAGGAAGGCGTAGCAGGTGATTGCGACCATTTTCCGTGGGTGTTAGCCCACGGATTCTGGCGCTGCCTGGGGTTCCGGGCAAAGATTCCTAAAAAATCATATAGCTGGGTCAGGGACGAGCCTGGCAAGCAGCCCAGGTGGCCCAGCAGTGTTGGCGGGGGCCTGGTAAGATTTTATGGCCCATGGAAGGCGAAACAGGCGATTTTGGCCATTTTTCGTGGGTGTTAGACCACGAATTCTAGCGCTGCCTGGGGTTTCGGGCAAAGATTTCCGAAAAATCATATGGATGGGTTGGGGATGAGCCTGGAAAGTGGCCCAGGAGGCCAGACGGTGTTGGTAGGGGCCTGGTAGGATTTTATGGCCCAAGGGGTTTCGGGCAAAGATTTCCGAAAAATCATATGGATGGGTTGGGGATGAGCCTGGAAAGTGGCCCAGGAGGCCAGACGGTGTTGGTAGGGGCCTGGTAGGATTTTATGGCCCAAGAAAGGCGTAACAGGAGATTTCAGCCATTTTCCGTGGGTGTTAGCCCATGGATTCTAGCGCTGCCTGGGATTTCGGGCGAAGATTCCTAAAAAATCATATGAATGGGTCGAGGATGAGCCTGGAAAGCGGCCTAGGTGGATAGGTGGCATTGGCGAGGGTCTGGTAGGATTTTATGGCCCAAGGAATGCGAAACAGGCGATTTCGACCATTTTCCGTCGGTGTTAGCCCATGAATTCTTGAGCTGCTTGTGGTTCCGGGAAATGATTGTCGAAATATCATAAGGGTGGGTCGGGGATGATCCCGGCAAGTGGCCCAGGTGTCCTAGAGGTGTTGGCGGGGGCCTGATTGGATTTTTTGGCCCAAGGAAGGCAAAACAGGCGATTTCGGCCATTTTACGTGGGTGTTAGCCTACGGATTATGGCGCTGCCTGGGGTTCCAGGCAAAGATTCATGAAAAATCATATGGGTGGGCCGAGTACGAGCCCAGCAAGCATCCCAGGTGGCCTGGCAGCGTTGGAGGAGGCTTGATAGGATTTTATGGCCCAAGGAAGACGAAACAGACGATTTCGACTATTTTTCGTGGATATTAGCCCACGGATTCTGCCGCTGCCTGGGGTTTCGGGCAAGGATTCCTGAAAAATCATATGGGTGTGTCAAGAACAAGCCAGGGAAGCAGCCCAGGTGGCCTGGCAGCATTGGCGGGGGCCTGGTAGGATTTTATGGCCCAAGGAAGGCGAAATTGGTAATTTCAACCATTTTCTGTGGGTGTTAGCCCAAGATTCTAGCGTTGCCCGGGGTTCTGGACAATGATTTCCAAAAAATCATACTGCTCGGTCGAGGACGAGCCCGGTGAACGACCCAGGTGGCCCGACGGCGTTAGCGGGGGCCTGGTAGGATTTTATGGCCTAAGGAAGGCGAAACATGCGATTTCGTCCATTTTTCGTGGATGTTAGCCCACGGATTCTGGCGTTGCTTGGGGTTCCGGGTAAATATTCCTGAAAAATCATATGGGTAGGTCGGGGATGCACCTGGCAAGCGGTCCAAGTGGCTCGACGGTGTTGGTAGGGGCCTGGTAGGATTTTATGGCTCGAGGAAGGTGAGAGAGGCAATTTCAGCAATTTTTCGTGGGTATCAACCCACGAATTCTGGCGCTGCCTGGGGTTCTGGGAAATTATTCTCGAAAAATCATATGGGTGGGTTGGGGACGAGACCGGCATATGGCCCAGGTGGCCTGACGGTGTTGGTAGGGGCTTGGTAGGATTTTATGGCCCAAAGAACGCGAAACAGGCGATTTCGACCATTTTTCGTGGGTGTTACACCATGGATTCTGGCATTGCCTGGGGTTCCGGGAAAAGATTCTCGAAAAATCATATGGGTTGGTCAGGGACGAACTCGATGAGCGGACCAGGTAGTCCGGCGGCATTGGCGGGGGCCTGGTAGTATTTTATGGCCTAAGGATGGCAAAACAGGTGATTTCGTCCATTTTTCGTGGGTATTAGCCCACGGATTCTGGCGCTGCCTTGGGTTCCGAGCAAAGATTCCCAAAATATCATATAGGTGGGTCAAGGACGCGCCTGGCAAGCAGCCCAGGTGGCCCGACTGCCTTGGCAGGGGCCTAGTATAATTTTATGGCCCGAGGAAGGTGAAAGAGGTAATTTCGATAATTTTTCATTGGTGTTAGCCCACGGATTCTGTCGCTACCTGGGGTTCTGGGAAAAGATTCTTGAAAAATAATATAGTTGGGTCATGGACGAAATTGGCATGCGGCCCAGGTGGTCCGACGGTGTTGGTGGGGGCTTGGTAGGATTTTATGGCCCAAGGAAGGCTAAACAGGCGATTTTGGCCATTTTCTGTGGGTGTTAGCCCACGGATTCAGGCGTTTCCTGGGGTTTCGGGCAAAGATTCCAGAAAAATAATATGGGTGGGTTGGGTACGAGCCCAACATGCTGCCCAAGTGGCCCAGTGGTGTTGGTGGGGTCTGGTAGGATTTTATAGCCCAAGGAAGGCGGAACAGGCGATTTCGGCCATTAGATTCTGATGCTGCCTGGGGTTTCGGGCAAAGATTCCAGAAAAATAATATGGGTGGGTTGGGGACGAGCCCAACATGCTGCCCAAGGGGCCCAGGGGGGGTGGTGGGGTCTGGTAGGATTTTATAGCCCAAGGAAGGCGGAACAGGCGATTTCGGCCATTAGATTCTGATGCTGCCTGGGGTTTCGGGCAAAGACTCCCAAAAAATCATATGAGTGGGTCGAGGACAAGCCCAAAAAGCGGCCTAGGTGGTCCGGCGATGTTAGCGGGGGCCTAGTAGGATTTTATGGCCCAAGGAAGGCAAAACAGGCGATTTCGACCATTTTTCGTGGGTGTTCGCCCACGAATTCTGGCGCTGCCTAGGGTTTTTGGCAAAGATTCCTGAATGATTATACGGGTGGGTCAGGAACGAGCCCAAAAAGCGGCCCAGGTGGCTTGGCAGCCTTGGCAGGGCCTTGTAGGATTTTATGGCCCAAGGAATGCGAAACCGATGATTTCGACCATTTTCCGTGAGTGTTAGCCCATAGATTCTGGCGCTGCCTGGGGTTCCGGGAAAATATTCCCAAATATTCATACGGATGGGTCGGGGACAAGCCCGGTAAGCGGCCCAGGTGGCCCAGCGGCATTAACGGGGGCTTGGTATGATTTTATGGCCCAAGAAAGGCGAAACAGGCGATTTCGGCCATTTTCTATGGGTGTTAGCCCACGGATTCTGGCACTGCCTGGAGTTTCGGGCAAAGAATCTCAAAAACGCATAGGGGTGGGTCGGGAACAAGCTCGGCAAGTAGCCCAGGTGGCTCGGTGGCATCGGCAGGGGCCTGGTAGGATTTTATGGCCCAAGGAAGGCAAAACAGGCAATTTTGGCCATTTTTCGTGGGTGTTAGTCCGCGGATTCTGGCGCTGCCTGGGGCTCCAGGCAAAGAATCTCAAAATAACATATGGGTGGGTTGGAGATGAGCTCGACAAGCGGGCTAGGTGGCTCGGCAGCATCGACAGATGCCTAGTAGGATTTTATGGCTCAAGGAAGGCAAAACAGGCAATTTCGGCCATTTTCCGTGGGTGTTAGCCCACAGATTCTGGCTCTGCCTGGGGTTCTGGTAAAAGAATATCAAAATATCATACAATTGGGTCGGGGATGAGCCCGGTAAGTGGTCTAGGTTGACGGCGGCCTGGTAGAATTTTATGGCCTAAGGAAGGCGAAATAGGCGATTTCGACCATTTTTCGTGGGTGTTAGCCCACAGATTCTGGCACTGCCTGGGGTTTTGGACAATGAATCCCAAAGAATCATACAGGTGGGTCGGGAACAAGCTCCACAAGTAGGCCAGGTGGCCCAACGACATCGTCAGGGGCCTGGTAGGATTTTATGGCCCAAGGAAGGCGAAACAGGCAATTTTGGCCATTTCTCGTGGGTGTTAGCCCACTGGTAGGATTTTATGGCCCAAGGAAGGCGAAACAGGCAATTTTGGCCATTTCTCGTGGGTGTTAGCCAATGGATTCTGGTGCTGCCTGGGGTTACAGGCAAAGAATTTTGAAAAATCATACGAATGGGTCAGGGACAAGCCCAAAAAGCAGCGCAGGTGGCCCACGGAGTCGGTGGGGGCCCGGTAGGATTTTATGGCCCAAGGAAGGCGAAACAGGTAATTTCGGCCATTTTCTGTGGGTGTTTACCCACGAATTGTGGTGCTTCCTCGGGTTCCGGGAAAAGAATCTCAAAAAAGCATATGGCAGGGTCGGGGACAAGCCAAACAAGCAACCCAGGTGGCCCGGCAGCATCGGTGGGGGCCTTATAGGGATTTATTGCCCAAGGAAGGCAAAACAGGCAATTTCGGCTATATTCCGCGGGTGTTAGCCCATGGATTCTGGCGTTGCCTGGGGTTCCGGGCAAAGAATCCTGGAAAATTATACGATTAGGCTGGGGAAGAGCTCGGCAAGTGGCCCAGGTGACCCAAAGGCATCAGAGGGGGCCTAGTAGAATTTTATGACCGAAGTAAGACGAAACAGGCTATTTTAGCCATTTTTCGTGGGTTGGGTATTAGCCCACGGGTTCTGGCGCTGCCTAGGGTTTCGGGCAAGGAATCTTAAAAAATCATATGGGTGGGTCAGGGACAAGCCTAACAAGCGGCCCAGGTGGCCTGGCGGTGTCGACGTGGGCCTGGTAGGGTTTTATGGCCCAAGGAAGGCAAAACAGTCAATTTCAGCCATTTTCTGTCGGTGTTTGCCTATGAATTCTGGCGCTGCCTGGGGTTTCGGGCAAAGAATCTCAAAAAATTATATGGGTGGGTCTGGGAAGAGTCCAGAAAGCGGGACAGGTGGGCCGGTGGCATCGGCGGGGGTCTTGTAGGAATTCATGGCCTAAGGAAGGCAAAACAGTTGATTTCGGCCATTTTATGAGGGTGTTAGCCTACGAATTTTGGCGCTGCCTGGGGTTCCGGGTGAAGAATATTGAAAAATATATAGGTGGGTCGAGAACGAGCTTGGTAAGCAGCCCAGGTGGCCCGGCAGCATTGGCGGGGGACTGGTATGATTTTATGGCCCAAGGAAGGCAAAACAGGCGATTTCAGCCATTTTTCATAGGTATTAGCCCACAGATTCTGGCACTACCTGGGGTTCCAGGCAAAGAATCCTGAGAAATCATATGGGTGGGTTAGGGATGAGCTGGAAAAGTGGCCTAGGTGGCCCGACGATGTCAGCGGGGGCCTGATAGGATTTTATGGCCCAAAGAAGGTGAAACAGGCGATTTCAGCCATTTTCCTATGGTGTTAGCCCATGGATTCTGGCGTTGCCTGGGGTTACGGGTGAAGAATCCTAAAAAATCATACAAGTAGATCGGGGACGAGCCCTACAAGCAGCCTAGGTGGCTTGATAGCTTCGGTTGGGGCCTGGTAGGAATTTATGGCCCAAGGAAGGCAAAACTGGCGATCTCGTCCATTTTACGTGGGAGTTAGCCCACAGATTCTGGCGCTACCTAGGGTTTTGGGAGAATAATTAAAAAAACATATGGGTGGGTTGAGGAAGAGACCGACAAGAGGCCTAGGTGGCTCGGCGGCGTCTGCGGGGGCCTGGTAGGATTTTATGGTCCAAGGAAGGCGAAACAGGAAATTTCGGCCATTTTTCGTGGGTGTTAGCCCATGAATTCTAGCACTGCTTGGGGTTCCGAGCGATGAAACCCCAAAAATTATATAGGTGGGTTGAGGACGAGCCCTGCAAGCGGCCCAAGTGGCCTGACGGCGTCGACGGGGGCCTGGTAGGTTTTTATGGCCCAAGGAAGGTGAAACATGCGATTTTGGCCATTTTCCACGGGTGTTAGTCCACGGATTCTAACGCTGCCTAGGGTTTCAGGCAAAGATTCACAAAAAATCATATGGCTGGGTTGACATCAAGCTCGGGAAGCTTCCCAGGAGGCCCAGCAGTGTTCACAAGGGCCTAGTAGGATTTTATGACCCAAGGATGACGAAACAGGCAATTTCGGCCATTTTTACGTGGGTATTTGCCCACGAATTCTAGTGTTTCCTGGGTTTTTGGGCAAAGAATCCTAAAAAACCATATAGCTGGGTTGCGAACAATCCCGAAAAGTGGCCCAGGTGGCCAGGCGGCGTCGGCGAGAGCCTAGTAGGATTTTATTGCCCAAGGAAGGCGAAACAGGCATTTTCGTCCATTTTCCGTGGGTGTTAGTCCACGGATTCTGGCGTTACCTAGGGATTTGGGCAATGATTCTCGAAAAATTATATTGGTGGGTCAAGGACGAGCCCGGCTAGCGGCCCAGGTGGCCAGGTGATGTTGGCGGGGGCCTAATAGGACTTTATGGCCCAAGGAAGGCGAAACAGGCGAATTTGGCCATTTTCTGTGGGTGTTAGCTCACGTATTTTGGCGTTACCTGGACTTTCGGGCAAAGATTCTCGAGCAATCATACAGGTGGGTCGGTGATGAGCCTGCCAATCAATCCCAGGTTGCCTGAAGGTGTTGGCGGGGGCATGGTAGGATTTTATGGCCCAAGGAAGGCGAAACAGGCAATTTCGACTATTTTCCGTGTGTGTTAGGCCATGGATTCTGGCGCTGCCTGGGATTCCGGGAAAATATTCTCAAAAACTCATAGAGGTGGGTTGGGGATGTGCCTGGAAAGCAGTCCAAGTGGCTCGATGGCGTTGGCGGGGGCCTGGTAGGATTTTATGGCCCAAGGAAGGCGTAGCAGGTGATTGCGACCATTTTTCGTGGGTGTTAGCCCACGGATTCTGGTGCTGCCTTGGGTTTCGAGCAAAGATAGGCGTAGCAGGTGATTTCGGCCATTTTTTGTGGGTGTTAGCCCACGGATTCTGGCGCTGCCTGGGGTTCCAGGCAAAGATTCCTGAAAAGTCATATGATTGGGTCGGGAACGAGTCTGGCAAGCGGCCCAGGTGGCCCAGCAGTCGTTGGCTGGGGCCTGGTTGGATTTTATGGCCCATGGAAGGCAAAACAGGCGATTTTGGCCATTTTTCGTGGGTGTTAGCCCACGGATTTTGGAGCTGCTTGTGGTTTCGGGCAAAGATTTCTGAAAAATCATATGGATGGGTCGGGGATGAGCCTGGAAAGTGGCCCAGGAGGCCAGGCGGTGTTGGTAGGGGCCTGGTAGGATTTTATGGCCCAAGAAAGGCGTAACAGACGATTTCGGCCATTTTCCGTGGGTGTTAGCCCATGGATTCTAGCGCTGCCTAGGATTCCGAGCGAAGATTCCTGAAAAATCATACGAATGGGTCGAGGATGCGCCTAGAAAGTGGCCCAGGTGGACAGGTGGCATTGGCGAGGGCCTGGTAGGATTTTATGGCCCAAGGAATGCGAAACAGGCGATTTTGGCCATTTTTCGTAGGTGTTAGCCCACGAATTCTTGAGATGCCTATCGTTCTAGGCAATGATTGCTAAAATATTATACGGGTGGGTCGGGGATGAGCCCAACAAGCGTCCCAGCGGCATTGGCGGGGGCCTAATTAGATTTTTTGGCCCAAGGAAGGCGAAATAGGCGATTTCGGCCATTTTACGTGGGTGTTAGCCCACGGATTATGACGCTGCCTGGGGTTCCAGGCAAAGATTCCTGGAAAATCATATGGGTGGGCCGAGGACGAGCCCAGCAAGCGTCCTAGGTGGCCTGGCAGCATTGGAGGGGGCCTGATAGGATTTTATGGCCCAAGGAAGACGAAACAGGCAATTTCAACTATTTTTCGTGGGTGTTAGCCCACGGATTCTGGCGCTGCCTGGGTTTACGGGCAAGGATTCCTGAAAAATCATATAGGTGGGTCAAGTACAAGCAGGGAAGCAGCTCAGGTAGCCTGGCAGCATTGGCGGGGGCCTGGTAGAATTTTATGGCCCGAGGAAGGTGAAATAGGTAATTTCGACCATTTTCTGTGGGTGTTAGCCCATGGATTTTAGCGTTGCCCGGGGTTCTGGGCAATGATTTCTAAAAAATCATACTGCATGGTCGAGGAAGAGCCCAGTGAATGGCCCAGGTGGCCCGACGGTGTTAGCGGGGGCTTGGTAGGATTTTATGGCCTAAGGAAGGCGAAGCATACGATTTCGTCTATTTTTCGTGGATGTTAGCCCATGGATTCTGGCGTTGCTTGGGGTTTTGGGTAAATATTCCTGAAAAATCATATGGGTGGGTCGGGGATGCGCCTGGAAAGTCGTCCAAGTGGCCCTACGGTGTTAGTAGGGGCCTGGTAGGATTTTATGGCACGAGGAAGGTGAGAGGCAATTTCAGCAATTTTTCGTGGGTATCAACCCACGAATTCTGGCACTGCCTGGGATTTTGGGAAAAGGTTCTTGAAAAATCATATGGGTGGGTTGGGGATGAGAACGACATGCAGCCCAGGTGGCTCGACGGTATTGGTGGGGGCTTGGTAGGATTTTATGTCCCAAGGAACGCGAAACAGGCGATTTCGGCCATTTTTCGTCGGTGTTAGCCCATGGATTCTGGCATTGCCTGGTGTTCTGGGAAAAGATTCCCAAAAAATCATATGGGTTGGTCAGGGATAATCCCAATGAATGGACCAGGTAGCCCGGCAGCATTGGCGGGGGCCTGGTAGTATTTTATGGCCTAAGGAAGGCGAAACAGGCGATTTCGTCCATATTTCGTGGGTGTTAGCCCACGGATTCTGGCGCTGCCTTGGGTTTCGAGCAAAGATTCCCAAAATATCATACAGGTGGCTCAAGAACGCGCCTGGCAAGCGGCCCAGGTGGCCCGGCTGCGTTGACAGGGGCCTGGTAGGATTTTATGGCCCGAGGAAGGTGACAGAGGTAATTTTGACAATTTTTCATTGGTGTTAGCCCACGGATTCTGGCGCTACCTAGGGTTCTGGGAAATGATTCTTGAAAAATAATATGGGTGGGTTGTGGACGAAACTGGCATGCGGCCCAGGTGGCCCGACGGTGTTGGTGGGGGCTTGGTAGGATTTTATGGCCTAAGGAAGGCGAAACAGGCGATTTCGGCCATTTTCTGTGGGTGTTAGCCCACGAATTCTGGCGCTGCCTGGGGCACCGGGCAAAGATTCTGGAAAAATAATGTGGGTGGGTCGGGTACGATCCCGACATGCTGCCCAAGTGGTATAGCAGTGTTGGTGGGGTCTGGTAGGATTTTATAGCCCAAGGAAGGCGAAACAGGCGATTTCGGCCATTAGATTCTGATGCTGCCTGGGGTTTTGGGCAAAGACTCCCAAAAAATCATATGAGTGGGTCGGGGACAATCCCAAAAAGTGGCCTAGATGGTCCGGCGATGTTGGCGGGGGCCTAGTAGGATTTTATGGCCCAAGGAAGGCAAAACAGGCGATTTCGGCCATTTTTCGTGGGTGTTCGCCTACTAATTCTGGTGCTGACTGGGGTTTTTGGCAAAGATTCCTGAATAATCATACGGGTGGGTCAAGAACGAGCCCGTAAAGTGGCCCAGGTGGCTTGGCGGCCTTGGCAGGGCCTTGTAGAATTTTATGGGCCAAGAAATGCGAAACCGATAATTTCGACCATTTTTCATAAGTGTTAGCCCATAGATTCTGGCGCTGCCTGGGGTTCCGAGAAAATATTCCCAAACATTCATACGGGTGGGTTAGGGACAAGCCCGATAAGCGGCCCAGGTGGCCCAGCGGCATCGACAGGGGCTTGGTATGATTTTATGGCCCAAGAAAGGCGAAACAGGCAATTTCGGCCATTTTTCGTAGGTGTTAGCCCACGGATTCTGGCACTGCCTGGAGTTTCGGGCAAAGAATCTCAAAAACGCATAGGGGTGGGTCGGGAACAAGCTTGGTAAGCAGCCTAAGTGGCTCGGTGGCATCGGCAGGGGCCTGGTAGGATTTTATGGCCCAAGGAAGGCAAAACAGACGATTTTGGCCATTTTCCGTGGGCGTTAGCCCACAAATCCTGACGCTGCCTGGGGTTCCAGGCTAAGAATCCTGAAAAATCTTATGAGTAGGTCGGGGATAAGCTAGGCAAGTGGCCTAGGTGGCCCGCCGGCGTCGGCGGGGGCCTAGTAGGATTTTATGGCCCATGGAAGGCGAAACAGGCGATTTCGACCATTTTTCGTGGGTGTTAGTCCGCGGATTCTGGCGCTGCCTGGGGCTCCAGGCAAAGAATCTCAAAATAACATACGGGTGGGTTGGGGATGAGCCTGACAAGCGGGCCAGGTGGCCTGGCAGCATCGACAGATGCCTGGTAGAATGTTATGTCTCAAGGAAGGCAAAACAGGCGATTTCGGCCATTTTTCGTGGGTGTTAGCCCACAGATTCTGGCGCTGCCTGGGGTTCTGGTAAAAGAATATCAAATAATCATACAGTTGTGTCGAGGACGAGCCCAGCAAGCGCTCTAGGTTGCCCGGTGGCATTGACGGCGGCCTGGTAGGATTTCATGGCCTAAGGAAGGCGAAATAGGCGATTTCGGCCATTTTTTGTGGGTGTTAGCCCACGGATTCTGGCGTTGCCTGGGGTTTTGGACAATGAATCCCAAAAAATCATATAGGTGGCTCAGGAACGAGCTTTACAAGTGGGCCAGGTGGCCCAACGACATCGTCAGGGGGCTGGTAGGATTTTATGGCCCAAGGAAGGCGAAACAGGCAATTTTGGCCATTTCCCGTGGGTGTTAGCCCACGGAATCTGGTGCTGCCTGGGGATACGGGCAAAGAATTTTGAAAATTCATACAAATGGGTCAGGGAAAAGCCCAAAAAGCAGTGCAAGTGGCCCAGCAGAGTCGGTGGGGGCCCGATAGGATTTTATGGCCCAAGGAAGGCGAAACAGGTAATTTCGGCCATTTTCTGTGGGTGTTTGCCCACGGATTGTGGCGCTGCCTCGGGTTCTGAAAAAAAATCTAAAAAAAGCATATCGCAGGGTTAGAGACAAGCCGAACAAGCAACCCAGGTGGCCTGGCAGTATCGACGGGGGCCTTATAGGGATTTATTGCCCAAGGAAGGCAAAACAGGCAATTTCGGCTATTTTCCGCGGGTGTTAGCCCATGGATTCTGGCGTTGCCTGGGGTTCCGGGCAAAGAATCTTGAAACATCATACGGTTAGGCTGGGGAAGAGATTGGCAAGTAGACCAGGTGACCCAGAGGCGTCGGAGGGGGCCTAGTAGAATTTTATGACCGAAGTAAGACGAAACAGGCCATTTCAGCCATTTTTCGTGGGTTGGGTATAGCCCACGGATTCTGGCGCTGCCTAGGTTTTCGGGCAAAGAATCCTAAAAAATCATACAGGTGGGTCAGGAACGATCTTAACAAGAGGCCCAGGTGGCCCGGCGGTGTCGACGTGGGCCTGGTAGGATTTTATGGCCAAAGGAAGGCAAAACAGGCTATTTTAGCCATTTTCTGTCGGTGTTTGCCCACGAATTCTGGCGCTGCCTGGGGTTTCGGGCAAAGAATCCCAAAAAATCATATGGGTGGGTCCAGGAAGAGTCCAGAAAGCTGCCCAGGTGGCCCGGTGGCGTCGGCGGGGGTCTTGTAGGAATTTATGGCCCAAGGAAGGCAAAACAGGTGATTTCGGCCATTTTATGAGGGTGTTAGCCCACGGATTTTGGCGCTGCCTTGGGTTCTGGGTGAAGAATCCTAAAAAATATACAGGTGGGTCGGGAACAAGCTCGATAAGCGGCCCAGGTGACCCGGCAGTATTGGTGGGGGACTGGTACGATTTTACGGCCCAAGGAAGGCGAAACAGGTGATTTCGGCCATTTTTCATAGGTGTTAGCCCACAGATTCTGGCGCTACCTGGGGTTCCAAGCAAAGAATCTTGAGAAATCATATGGGTGGGTTAGGGACGAGCTCGAGAAGTGGCCTATGTGGCCCAACGACATCAGCGGGGGCATGGTAGGATTTTATGGCCCAAAGAAGGTGAAACAGGCGATTTCAGCCATTTTCCTGTGGTGTTAGCCCACGAATTCTGGCGCTGCCTGGGGTTACGGGTGAAAAATCCCAAAAAATCATGCAAGTAGGTCAGGGACGAGCCCTACAAGCAGCCTAGGTGGCTTGATAGCATCGACTAGGGCCTGGTATGAATTTATGGCCTAAGGAAGGCGAAACAGGCGATCTCGTCCATTTTACGTGGGAGTTAGCCCACAGATTCTGACGCTACCTAGGGTTTTCGGAGAATAATCCAAAAAAATCATACTGGTGGGTCAGGGAAGAGAGCAACAAGCTGCCTAGGTGGCTCGGTGGCGTCTGCGGGGGCCTGGTAGGATTTTATGGTCCAAGGATGGCGAAACAGGCAATTTTGGTCATTTTTCGTGGGTGTTAGCCCACGAATTCTGGCACTTCCTGGGGTTCCGAGCGATGAAACCCCAAAAATCATATTGGTGGGTCGAGGATGAGTCCTGCAAGCGGCCCAAGTGGCCTGACGGCATCGACGAGGGCCTGGTAGGATTTTATGGCCCAAAGAAGGTGAAACAGGCGATTTCGGCCATTTTCCACGGGTGTTAGTCCACGGATTCTAACGCTGCCTGGGGTTTCAGGCAAAGATTCCCAAAGAATCATATGACTAGGTCGACATCAAGCTTGGGAAGTTGCCCAGGAGTCCCAACAGCTATTGCAAGGGCCTAGTAGGATTTTATGACCCAAGGATGACGAAACAGGCAATTTCGGCCATTTTACGTTGGTGTTAGCCCACGGATTCTGGCGTTTCCTGGGTTTTTGGGCAAAGAATCCTGAAAAACCATATATCTGGGTTGCGAACAATCCCGATAAGTGGCCCAGGTGGCCAGGCGGCATCGGCAAGAGCCTGGTAGGATTTTATGGCCCAAGGAAGGCGAAACAGGCGTTTTCGTCCATTTTCTGTAGGTGTTAGTCCACGAATTCTGGCGTTACCTGGGGTTTCGGGCAATGATTCTCGAAAAATTAATGGGTGGGTCGAGGACGAGCCTGACAAACGACCCAGGTGGCCAGGTGATGTTGGCGGGGGCCTGGTAGGACTTTATGGCCCAAGGAAGGCGAAACAGGCGATTTCGGCCATTTTCTGTGGGTGTTAGCTCACGAATTTTGGCGTTGCCTGGGCTTCCGGGCAAAGATTCTCGAACAATCATACAACTGGGTCGGGGATGAGCCTACCAATCGAGCCCAGGTGGCCTGAAGGTGTTGGCGGGGGCATGGTAGGATTTTATGGCCCAAGGAAGGCGAAACAAGCGATTTCGACCATTTTCCGTGTGTGTTAGGCCATGGATTCTGGGAAAATATTCTTAAAAACTCATAGAGGTAGGTTGGGGATATGCCCGGAAAGCAGCCTAAGTGGGTCACGGCATTGGCGGGGGCCTGGTAGGATTTTATGGCCTAAGGAAGGCGTAACAGGTGATTGAGGCCATTTTCCGTGGGTGTTAGCCCACGGATTCTGGCGCTGCCTGGGGTTCCAGGCAAAGATTCCTGAAAAATCATATAGCTGGGTCAGGGACGAGCCTGGCAAGTAGCCCAGGTGGCCCAGCAGTGTTGGCGGGGGCCTGGTAGGATTTTATGGCCCATGAAAGGCGAAACAGGCGATTTTGGCCATTTTTCGTGGGTGTTAGACCACGGATTCTGGCACTGCCTGGGGTTCCGGGCAAAGATTTCCAAAAAATCATACGGATGGGTAGGGGATGAGCCTGGAAAGTAGCCCAGGAGCCAGGCGGTGTTGGTAGGGGCCTGGTAGGATTTTGTGGCCCAAGAAAGGCGTAACAGGCGATTTTGGCCATTTTCCGTGGGTGTTAGCCCAGGATTCTAGCGCTGCCTGGGAATCCGGGCAAAAATTCCTAAAAAATCATACGAATTGGTCGAGGACAAGCGTGGAAAGTGGCCCAGGTGGACAGGTGGCATTGGCGAGGGCCTGGTAGGATTTTATGGCCCAAGGAATACGAAACAGGCGATTTCGGCCATTTTTCGTCAGTGTTAGCCCACGAATTCTTGCGATGCCTGTGGTTCCGAGCAATGATTGCCGAAATATCATACGGGTGGGTCAGGTATGAGCTCGACAAGCGTTCCAGGTGTCCCAGCGGCATTGGCGGGGGCCTGATTGGATTTTTTGGCCCAAGAAAGGCGAAACAGGCGATTTCGGCCATTTTACGTGGGTGTTAGCCCACGAATTATGGCGCTGCCTGGGGTTCCAGGCAAAGATTCCTGAAAAATCATACGGGTGGGCCAAGGACAAGCCCAGCAAGCATCCCAGGTGGCCTGGCAGCTTTGGAGGAGGCCTGATAGGATTTTTTGGCCCAAGGAAGACGAAACAAGCGATTTTAACTATTTTTCGTGGGTGTTAGCCCACGAATTCTGGCGCTGCCTGGGGTTCTGGGTAAGGATTCCTGAAAAATAATATGGGTGGGTCAAGTACAAGCCAGGGAAGCAGCCCAGGTGGCCTGGCAGCGTTGGCGGGGGCTGGTAGGATTTTATGGCCCGAGGAAGGCGAAATAGGTAATTTTGACCATTTTTTGTGGGTATTAGCCCACGGATTCTAGCGTTGTCCGGGGTTCTGGGCAACGATTTCCAAAAAATCATACTGCTTGA
>DF357317.1:96789-114688 GCA_000787875.1 Solanum virginianum | reverse complement strand
GCAGGATTTTATGGCCCAAGTAAGTAGGAGAAACAGGCGATTTCGGCCATTTTCCGTGGGTGTTAGCCCACGGATTCTGGTGCTATTTGGGGTTCCAGGCGAAGAATCCCAAAAAATCATACCGGGTGGTTGGGGACGAGCCCCGCAAATGGCCCAGCTGGTCCAGCAGTGTTGGCAGAGCCCTGGTAGGATTTTATGGCCCAAAGAAGGAGAAACAGGCGATTTCGACCATTTTCTGTTGGTGTTAAGTGTTAGCCCACGGATTCTTGCGCCATCTGGGGTTTCGGGTGAAGAATCTTGAAAAATCATATGTGTGGCTCGGGGATGAGCTCGGCAAGTGGCCCAAGTGGTCTGGCCGCATTGGCAGGGCCCTGGTAGGATTTTATGGACTAAGGAAGGAGAAACAGGCGATTTTGGCCATTTTCCGTGGGTGTTAGCCCACGGATTCTAACGCCATCTGGGATTTTAGTAAGGAGAAACAGGCGATTTTGGCCATTTTCCGTGGGTGTTAGCCCACGGATTCTAACGCCATCTGGGATTTTGGGTGAAGAATCCCAAAAACTCATATAGGTGGGTCAGGGACGAGCCCATCAAGTAGCCCAGGTGGTCCGGCGGCATTGGCAGGGCCCTAGTAGGATTTTATAGCCTAAGAAAGGAGAAACAGGCGATTATGGCCATTTTCTGTAGGCGTTAGCCCACGAATTCTGGTGCCATCTGCGGTTCCGGGTGAAGAATCCTGAAAAATTATACGAGTGGGTCGGGGACGAGCCCAGCAAGCATCCCAGGATATCCGGCGACATTGGCGGGGCCCTGGTAGGATCTTATGGCCCAAGGAAGGAGAAACAGGTGACTTCGGGCATTTTTCGTAGGTGTTAGCCCACGGATTCTAGCGCCATCTGGGTTCCGGGCGAAGAATCCCAAAAAATCAAATGGCTGGGTCTGGAACAAGCTCAAAAAGTGGCCCAGGTGGTCCGGCAGCATTGGTAGGGCTCTGGTAGGATTTTTATGGCCCAAGGAAGGAGAAACAGGCGATTTCGACCATTTTCTGTTGGTGTTAACCCACGAATTGTGGCGCCATCTGGGGTTTCGGGCGAAGAATCCCAAAAAATCAAATGGCTGGGTCTGGAACAAGCTCAAAAAGTGGCCCAGGTGGTCCGGCAGCATTGGTAGGGCTCTGGTAGGATTTTTATGGCCCAAGGAAGGAGAAACAGGCGATTTCGGCCATTTTCCGTGGGTGTTAGCCCATTGATTCTGGCGCCATCTGGGGTTCTGGGCGAAGATTCCAAAAAATCATACGGATGGGTTGGGGACGAGCCTGGAAAGTGGCCCAGGTGGTCCGACGGTATTGGCGGGGGCTTGGTAGGATTTTATGGCCCAAGGAAGGAGAAACAGTCGATTTCGGCCATTTTCCGTGGGTGTTAGCCCACGGATTCTGGCGCCATCTGGGGTTCCGGGTGAAGAATCCCAAAAAAGCATACGGGTGGGTCAGGGATAAGTCCAATAAGCAGTCCAGGTGGTCCGGCGGCATTGGCGGGCTCTGATAGGATTTATTAGCCCAAGGAAGGAGAAATAGGCAATTTCGGCCATTTTTCGTGGGTGTTAGCCCACGAATTCTGGCGCCATCTGGGATTCCGGACGAAGAATCCCAAAAACTCTTATAAGTGGGTCGGGTACGAGCCCAGCAATCGTCCCAGGTGGTCCAATAGTGTTGGCCAGGCCCTGGTAGGTTTTTATGGCCCAAGGAAGGAGAAACAGGCGATTTCGGCCATTTTTCGTGGGTGTTAGCCTACGGATTCTGGCGCCATCTGGGGTTTCGGGCGAAGAATCCCAAAAAATCAAATGGCTGGGTGTAGGATTTTATGGCCCAAGGAAGGAGAAACAGGCGATTTCGGCCATTTTCCTTGGGTGTTACCCCACGGATTCTTGCACCGTCTAGGGTTCCGGGTGAAGAATCCTAAAAAATCATGTGGGTTTGTCGGGGACGACCCTGACAAGCAGCCTAGGTGGTCCAGCATAATTAGGGGTGCCCTGGTAGGATTTTGTGGCCCAAGGAAGGAATATGAGCCTGGAAAGCGGCCCAGGTGGTCCGGCGGCATTGACGGGGCCCTGGTGGGATTTTATATCCCAAGGAAGGAGAAACAAGCGATTTTGGTAATTTTCTGTGGGTGTTAACCCACGGATTCTGGCGCCATCTGGGGTTCCGAGCGAAAAATCCCAAAAAATCATACTGGTGGGTCGAGGACGAGTCCGGCAAGCGGGCCAAGTGGTTCGGCAGCAATGGCGGGGCCGTGGCAGGATTTTATGGCCCAAGTAAGGAGAAATAGGCAATTTCGGCCATTTTTCGTGGGTGTTAGCCCATGAATTCTGGCGCAATCTGTGGTTTCGAGCGAAGAATCCCCAAAAATCATTTAGGTGGGTCCAGGACGAGCCCAACAAGCGGCCCCGGTGGTCCGGCAGCGTTGGCAGGGCCCTGGTAGTATTTTATGGCCCAGGGAAGGAGAAACAGGCGATTTCGCCCATTTTCCGTGGGTGTTATTTTTCGTGGGTGTTAGCCCACGGATTCTGGCGCTATCTGGGGTTTCGAGCAAAGAATCTCAAAAAATCATACAGGTGGGTTGGGGACGAGTTTGACAAGTGGCCCAGGTGGTCTGGTGGCGTTGGCGGGCCCTGGTAGGATTTTATGCCCCAAGGAATGAGAAACATGCGATTTCAGTCATTTTTTGTGTGTGTTAGCCCACGGATTCTAGAGCTATCTGGGTTTCTGGGCAAAGAATCCCGAAAAATCATACGGGTGGGTCGGGGACTAGCCCGGCAAGCGGTCCAGCGGCGTTGGCGGGGCCCTGGTATTATTTTATGGCCCAAGGAAGGAGAAACAGGAGATTTCAGCCATTTTTCATGGGTGTTAGCCCACTAATTCTTGCGCCATCTAGGGTTCCGGGAGAAGAATCCCGAAAAAAATACGGGTGGGTCTGGGACGAGCTCAGCAAGCGGCCCAGGTGGTCTGACGGCATTGGCGAGGCCCTGGTAGGATTTTATTGCCCAAGGAAGGAGAAATAGGCGATTTCAGCCATTTTCCGTGGGTGTTAGCCCACGGATTCTGGCACTGCCTGGGGTTCAGGGCAAAGATTCCTGAAAAATCATATGGGTAGGTCAGCCCCGAGCCCGGCAAGCGGCCCTGTAGCATTGGCGGGTGCCTGGTAGGATTTTATGGCCCAAGGAAAGCGAAACAGGCAATTTCGACCATTTTCTATGGGTGTCAGCCCACGGATTCTGGCGCTGCCTGGGGTTACGGGCAAAAATTACAGAAAAATCATACGGGTGTGTCAGTATCATGCCCGATAAGCGTTCCAGGTGGCCTGACGGCATTGACGGGGGCCTGGTAGGAATTTATGGCCTAAGAAAGGTGAAACAGGCATTTTCGGCCATTTTTCGTGGGTGTTAGCCCACAGATTCTGGCACTGCCTGGGGTTCCGGGCAATGATTCTCAAAAAATTATACGGTTGGGTTGGCCCTGAGCCCGATAAGCGACCCAGGTGGCCCGACGGCGTTGGCGGGGGCCTGGTAGGATTTTATGGCCCAAGGAAGGCGAAACAGGCGATTTTGGCCATTTTTCATGTGTGTTAGCCCACGGATTCTGGCGATGGATATAATTGCACTGAGTAGCCCCATGATATTGATATTGACCAATTTCTATTTAACTCATAGCACAATGTGTGTTGTATTATTCGACTCGGGTCATTTTTGTAAGCCTTGATGAGTTTCTTTACCGAGTCAAACTGAGTCATTGATGGAATTAATGATTCGACCACGTATACATCTAGATGATGAAGTGAGACAAGTGGCGCCACTGGCTGGGCCACTACTAGCCCTCGTGGGTTCCCTTGTATATCCATCTTTTAAAAAAAAGGGAAACTTTTTAAGTATAACTCATTCATAAATGTGAAGAAATTCAACATAAATAATTGCCAAAAATTGTGAAGAATATATGTACCTGGTGGAAACCTAGTTCTTTTGTGAGAGGAATGTAAATCTCAGTCATACAGTTAGAAATCATCGAATCCGAACCAAATACATAATGATAACGATTAATAAAATCGTCTAAAATCTTAACAAGCTCCTTCGCGAGTGGATAACTAATAGCAATGCCACCGTTGCCGCAAGCCATATTATAGGAAGTTATCACATTTAACTCCACACTATGGGAAATCCCACCAATATAATACATTTGGTTATGATTATATTTACCCAAAATTGTCACCAAATTCTCTGTAAAAAAAAATATTGTATCGTTATCTCCCATTATGAACCATCTCACGTTTGTTAACCCTAGTTCAAAGCTCTCTTTCACAATTTTCACGATCCTCACAGCTGATCTGAAGTTATGAAGTGAAAAAAATCACTAACAGATATTCACGATTTAATCATATATAACAATCAATTTTTGATCTATATTTATATATTTTAGAATTATATTTTTTTTGCAAAGATGCTTTTTAGGTACTTACACTAGCTTAAATTATATCTAGACGAAAAAAGTAGGTCAAATACAAATCGCAACACAAATTAAAATGCATCTCGTGGTGAAAAAATATGGATATGCATATTTTAAGACAAATTAAATCAGCAACATCAAGACCTCCCAACACCAAGACCTCCCAAATTTGGTGGAGTAACAAAAGATATAGCTAGAAGGGCTATTACGCTAGCAACATTCAAAATGCCTTTACTAATGCAACTCATTATTTCGTAATGTAAAGGAAAAGAAGAAGTAGACATGACTCTTAATATAAAACAAAACAATAGTATATATAAATTTTCAACTAACCATCCTTCATTCTATATACTAACTTGTCCCCAAACCAACAAGTGTACTTGAATTTGGATGTGTCTTGAGAGACCCTATAGGGCAAGAAATTTTTGGGCCATGTGTCATCTTTGTGAGGCTTCTTGTCGAGCCACACAAACCCCCGCGTTACATTTGGTCTCCACCAGAGGTCAGAGTAACGCAAGCGATTGATCCACGTTTTAGCGGACCCCGCAATACCAAAGAGTATATGGGATATGTTTGTTTCTTCTTCTAACTCTTTGTTGATATTAACTAGCTTATTTGTATCCTCATAGCTTTTGGATAAATGAGAAGAGATTGAGATTAGTAATAGGGAGTAGACCAACCAAATGGCAATTAGAAGGCCCTTAATCATAAAAATGGTGAAAAGATTTGGCACTAATTTATGGTTCAAGAGAGACATCACCTTAATTAAATTTTTTTGCTATATTCTTCAAGATTTTTTCTGTTGAGTGCTAAACCTATGGAACCTAAAGGATTGGATCCTATATATTTTCTTGTCCCTTTTCAATATTTATAGTATAGTTTGATTTGGAAAATCTTACTAATTCATCCGTTGGTCCACTGAATTTTTATTTTATTGGTGAAAGTTCAATTTTTCATTTTATAAGCTCTTCCCCCATTGCCCTTTCCTCTACATTGACTTTTGTAGCAAATTCTTTTTGTTCTTAGCACATTAGATCTTTAAAGAAATACAATAGTTTAAACGAACACGAAATTTAAGAAAGTAAGATTTATAGAAAAATCATAATTTAATTTTATATATGAGGTCATTAAATTTGTGGAATTGTAAATTTTTTAAAAATAATTGTGTGTTCTTAAAGATAAATAGGAAGTTCTCACTTAATATTTTTTAAAATTTATAAAGAGTAGTATTAATTTTGAATTTCAATGTTTTCATTGAGATCACAACAAGGATTAATATATAACTACAATGATTATTGAGTAAATAATTACCACTTAATATTATTTATTTCATTTTGAACGATTACATAGGTCTAGTAGAAATATTTTAATATATACTTAGAAAGTGCGTACGTTTTTATTAAGTAAGGTTCACGTCAATGGACTGAGTGACATAAATACAAATTTATACAATATAAAATTTATTTTTAGAAGCAGCATTTTCAATAGAACTAAAATTTTATAATTTGAATTTGTGATTTTTAATTAAAGATGAAGAAATTTTAACCATTCTAATATAACTTATGTTGGTATGCGACATAAGTTATTCATTGATTATATATATATAAATATCTAATATGAATAAATTTTTATGATATTATTATTTTATTGTTTATGCCGATTAACAAATGTATGATTCATTTTAAACTCAAACTCCCGAATATTAGTAATATTATAATGTGTACATTTTCAAACAGCTTAATGTATCGATGTACATAAATTATGATAGAAATGATTTGAAATTTTTTCACCTTTAATTAGAGATTCAAGTTCAAATTTTTAACAATTAAAAATATCTTCTTCAAAATATTGCTCTTAGAAATAAATCTTGTAATGCATAAATTCCAAATTGAGTTCCATCATAGGCATCCACATTGGGGAAAAAAAAAATTTTAAAAAAAAAAATCCTTGCTTCTGTTGGATCTTTTTTAGCCTTTCAATGTGTAAACAAGTGATTCTTTAAATAAAAGTAAATATAAAAGAAAAACTTATCCAAAGTTCTAGTCTCAATGAAAACATTAATGTTATGGCCTATCTAACTAATATTTTATAACTATTAGTTTGATTTGAAGGGAAGACCTAACATTTTTCTAGTACTCCTAACATATTACCATGTTGTATTTACCTTCATGTTGTATTTATTAAATTTAGGGACTCATGAATCCTTCATTCTCATATAAAAATGTATTTTGAATCAAATTGAGATTTTAAACGGTTGCATTAATTAGCGCTATCATTATATGTTCAGTTTTGATCAAAGGATTGACATTTGTGTGGCTGGGATTGGCATTCCTCTCACGCATGAACTAGGTTTCCATCAGGTAGGTATACATAAAATATTTTATTTTGTAATATCATTGGCATTTTTAGAAATTCTTTTAGCTATGGTAAATATATTATCGCGATTGATGCTAGGGTAGAGCTACATTTTTATTTATGGGTATGATAAAACTCAAAAGGTTTAATTTACTCAAGATTTCACGTTTGTATTTAAAAAATTCCTTTAATATGTACAACTGATTTACCTAAAATGCGGTAAATTACCTTAAGTATGTAGAATTCAATATCCGTAACACAAAATCATATTATATATTTATCTAGAACACATAGGTTGTTTTAAGTTTGTAGAGTTCAAAATCCATTAATACAAAAAACTAGTTTTGTCGTCGCTACAGTTCCGATAGACTCCGACCAAATGTGGATAGATTGAACATATTAAATTATAGATTTTAACATAAGTACATAGTTTGAATCAAAGCTACATGTTTCTAGGCTTTGAGGAGCCCGTAACTAGTGATTTAGACCAGTCGGACACCACTATTATTCATCGATAACATACTAGTATTTTCTCATCAAACGCTTGATTTATTTATTAGAAAAAATAAATCATTTAAGAATAATCTATCTAATGTATGTTATGTTTTAAGATAGATATAACAGGCAGCCCGCGAGAGCTATTGGCAGCACATCCGGTGACACCGCTAGTATCGGTGCACCATTTGGGCACGTTACATCCCTTATTTTCGTCAACAACTCGGTAAAAAAGCTCGTAAAGGCTTACGTAAAGGACCCAAGTTGAACAGTACATCAAACTTTGTGCTATGATTTAAATAGAAATTGGTCATTATCAGTGACATGGGGCTATTCAGTGCAATTGTATCCATGGCTAATGAATGCAAAAGAATAGGGACTACCAATGCAAATGTTCATTACATGGTTAGGTTCTAAAGAACCATTCACATTTCATACTTGGCCCAATTATGTAGATCCATATAAGAGGCCCATTGAGTTTTATTTGGATCAAGTTATTTGACTCAAAAATGGTGAAACGTTTACAAGTTATAGCACTATTATTGATGATGATTCTAACAAGAAATGTGAGAACCAAAATTACAAATCAACATTGACAATTCATATGGTTAATGTTACGGCTCCGATCCTATCTCCTCTAGCATGGAGACAGGTAAAATTTCTATCTTTTTTTGTTTTATTTTATGTGAATCTGTTTAACTGAACGTAAAATTTTGACCAAAAAAACAACAGATGCCATGTCGACAATTAGAAGTTGCAAGCAATGGGAAGCTGCAACAACGCCGTTTCATGACACGTATGGAGACTTTGCCTACAATCAAAGAATTAATTGATAGTTGAGAAAGAGAAATGAAAGAGAAAAGAGGAAACTTTTTGATAGTGTTATGTACTACTAAAACTATTTCTTATGTGTTTTGAGTATAACGTTGTTAGAGCTAGCAGACAAATTAAGAACTACTTTTGTTAGATAAGTATTAGATAATTCTGTTTTAGGATATGAAACTCCTCATCATGTGAACTTTTGGATGCGTAATTAATGCATTTTACTCTCTTTATTTCAATTTGTACAAAGTGTAAATTTCTTTTCAAATTAACAAAGACCATCTTGAGAGACTAATTACTCTTGGGTGATCAATATCGAAATTCTTGGGTGATCAATATCGAAGTGTATACTGTATAGTACTGTTAAGGAAGGGTGAAAAGAAACCTCACTAGAAAGTTAAATAGATCACAAAACTGTAAATTCTCGCGGTTGGAGGAGTCAAGGCTCTGATCAAATGCCTATTAAAGGATGATGAAATTTAAGAAGGAAACAAATGCTTTTAATCAACATACTTATTTGATAATATATTCATCATGTTAATTTATCGCTAAATAAAATTAATAACAAATTTTTGTCATTAATTAATTTAACTATAAATTGTCGATTTGATAATTCTTATTTTTTAATAGTGAAAGTTGTCGTAGATCTAAAACAAAATTAAATTAATCTTTCCCATAGTGATTACATTATATTACTAATATTGGCCTGGTAAAATTATTGGAATATGCTAATTAATAATTCATGGAGGAATAGACATTGAAGTGTAGATTCAAAAAGGCATTTTCATATTCACCTGGGAGGCTGTATTATCTTAACATGTGCTCTATCCACTTCTAGGTTAACTTGATTAATCTTTTTTTTTAAATAGTCTCAATTGACGTCTGACTTTCGAATTCGCATCAGGAAGTCACATGATAATGTACTTTCTATCAAAAATGACTTAATACTTCAGAATTCAAACACGTACATAGAAGATCTTCAATTTTAATAATAAAGGAATACTTACCACTCTATCACTACATTTGATAGTGAAAAGCTACTTAATCCTTACTCTACTTAATTTGATAGTGAAAAGCTACTTAATCCTTACTGCACTTAAACACGATTATCTCCTTATATGAACCCTAATATGTCATAAGGGTTTGTATCCAATGCTCTTTTCAATCTAAAACTATTATTTCTCCTCCTCCTCTTCTTCTTTCTCTTCAACAAATGGTCAAAATGATTGGAAAGATTGTATGTATAGTGGCGCTTTGCATGGCGATGTCTGCACCCTACCATGCAGAAGCTTTGACATGCTATCAGACCAATTATAGTTTAATCGGTTGTCTCTCTTACCTTATATATAATGGTGATCTAGACAATTATTGTGTTGATGTTAGGGCTTTACATCGTATTGCCTTCAACCAAGCTCATCGGCAAACTACATGTAGTTGCATCAAGTTGGCCATTCGAGCTATCCCCGCGATCGATTGGGATAGAGCTAATAGTCTCCCTACCATATGTGAAATCGATTTTCGACAAGAAATCAGCCCCTCCACAGACTGCTCCATGTACATATATAATTTGCTTTCTCTTTAATATATAGTGTATATTTATTTTAATATTCTCTCACACATAATATAATTCATGACTATTAAGTACGTATCGAAAAAAGTTTCATTTATATATTTTCCCAACATAAAGTATAGATTTTGCTACAAATATATATATGATTGTTTTTATTTACTTCTTTATATTTAATTTCTTTATTGAATAATGGTGTTAACTTAGAAGTTAAATTTATTAATGTTCTCTCAATTAGGGGATTGTTTTGCGAGGTAGTCACTCAACTAATATTATTAATATCTCAATAAATAAATATTTCTTGATTTCAATTTTTCTTCAATTAACAAAAGTGATTTTCTAAAATAATGTGACTATATATACGAGAAATCAACGAGTATTGTCTAATATTTAACTAAGAAAAGTAACTTTATGATCTTTGCTTATTTGATCCATTTGTATTTTAGTTAATTGTATTAGTTGTTGTGTTTTCCCCTTCAATTTGTGTGTTCTTTGAAGTTCTAACTTAGTATAGTTTAATAATATGTAAAAATAAACTTGTGATAAATATTGGCATTGAATATTTAATTTAATTTACATGTCATATCGTATTATGATTAAGTAAATTAACAAGAATAATGATGCGTCGATGCTCTATTACTTCCATCAATAAATTGGAAATCTTAAAAAAAAATTATATAATTGCCACTCAAAATTGTCATAAGGGTCCTTAGGTGGTCTCAAATTAGAGCCTTGTGAATGAAAATTAAATAAAAAAAAATTTAAAACACAAAGATCTATTATCTGCAGCCTAAAAAATGAAGCTAAATAATTTTAAATAATGAACAATATAATCAAAGGAAATTAGTTGTATTGTTGATATATGGGGACAACATTTATGAGACAAATATTAAGGTTCATGACAACGTTATGCCAAAATATTGGGGAAAGATATTAAAACAAATAATACAATTGGTTATATCGAAGAGTAAAGTGTTCTCTAATAAAGGTCAATCAATATTCAGGAGATTCGAACTTGAGAATTCTAGATAAATTTATTTATTATAAATTACAATTATAATATTACTTCCTCTATCTCATTTTATGAAGTTCAGTTTCTCATATGATCACTTAATTTATTTGCATTAAATAGATAAATTATTAATATTTTTTCTTTTAATATTAACACTTATTAAACTTATGTATTTTTCTTAGAAAAGTAACTACTGTTAGAAAGTCTTTTTTTAAATAATATTTTTTCATATGAAACTAATAATTTTTCAGATTATATTATTTTTTCCAACAACTCACTTACAAACGGAATCGAAATAATTGAGAGGGAAAGAATACAATTTTCTTGGCCAAAATTAATTAATACATCAAACTAGTCTTTGAAAATAAGCAAATTCTGAAAGCATAAAATTTTCTTCACCAAAATTAATCAATACATCAAACTATTCTTTGAAAATAAGCAAATTCTCCATACTTGTCATGAAACGGCACCAATACTGATTGCCACTGATTGCAACTTTTAATTTTGATATTTAGCACGTTCTCAGTAACATTAATTATTTCGCAACAATATCGACGTGGTGCCTGCATGAGAAAAGAACCTTTGATCATAAAAATGGTGAAAAGATTTCTCAGTAACATTAATTATTTCGCAACAATATCGACGTGGTGCCTGCATGAGAAAAGAATGAGACGTTTATATATGTATGTATATATATATATATTATTTGCGTTAACTAAAGATAATTTTATGAATGGTCACTCAATAGTTTATTGACTATCATGATATTTAACTAAAGTTGAGTAACTTTTCCTTGACAAATAATAACTTTATTTAAATAGAGTAAGAATTTAAAGTCGACCATCTATGAAATTGACCCCTCGTGATATAAGTATCTTACCAAGTTCAAATTAAACCATACAAATTTTCAGAAAAGAATTTTTTTTTTCATTTGTTATAAACTTTGTGTTTGATCGAACAAATTCACATAAAATAAAACAAAGATATCGAAAATTTTACCTGTTTCCATACTATGGGAGATAGAATCGGAGCAGTGACATTAACCATACGAATGGCTAATGCGGGTTTGTATCTTTGGTTCTCACATTGCTTATTAGAATCATCACCAATAAAGGTGCTATAACTTGTAAATGTTCCACCATTTTGAAGCCCAACAACTTGATTCAAATAGTACTCAATGGGCCTCTTACATGGATCTACATAATTGGGCCGAACATCGAATGTGAACGGTTCTTCGGACCCGATCCATGTCTTGAACGTTTGCACTGGTAGCCCCAATTCTCTTGCATTCATTAGCCATGGATACAATTGCACTGAATAGCCCCACGATACTGATAATGACCAATTTCTATTTAAATCATAGCACAATGTGTGTTGCATTATTCGACTCGGGTCATTCTTGTAAGCCTCGATGACTTTCTTTATCGAGTCAAATTGGGTCATTGATGGAATTAACGATTGGACCAAGTACACGTCTAGATGATGAAGTGAGACAAGTGGCGCCACGGGGTGGGCGGCGAATAGCCCTCGCGGGCTCCCTTGTATATCAACCTTTTAAAAAGGGGAGAATCTTTTTTAAGTATAACTTATTTATAAACGTGAAGAAATTCAACGTAAACAATTTTCAAAATTTGAAGTATATATGTACCTGGTGGAAACCTAGTTCTTTTGTGAGAGGAATGCCAATCTCAGCCATACAATTAGAAATCATCGAATCCGAACCAAACACGTAATGATAACGATTAATGCAATCGTCTAAAATCTTAACGAGCTCCCTTGCGAGTGGATAACTAATAGCAATACCCCCACCGCCGCAAGCCATATTATAGGAAGTCACCACATTTGCCTCCACACTATAGCAAATCCCACCAATATAATACATTTGGTTATGATCGTATTTACCTAAAACTGTCACCAAATTTTCTGTAAAAAATATTGTATCATCATCTCCCATTACAAACCATCTCACGTTTAGTAACCCTAGTTCAAAGCTCTCCTTAACAATTCTCGCAATCCTCACAACTGATCTGCAGTCATGAAGTAAAAAAAATCACTAAAGATATTTATGATTTAATCATATATATTAGTCAATCTTTGACCTATATATATTTTAGGATCAAATTTGTTTTGTAAAGATGCTTTTAGGTACTTAAACTTGCTTAAATTATATATATCTAGGCAAAACAAGTAGGTCAAGTACAAGTAGCGACACAAATTAAAACGCATGTCGTGGTGAAAAAATATGAATATACATATTTTCAGACAAATTAAACCAACAACACCAAAACCTCCAAAAACAAGGGTAGGTTCAATTAGAAAATAATTTTTAAATGTTTGGTAGTTAGTATTGAAACCGATCGAATACTTTGCCAAATTTTATGACATAACAAAAGATATAGCTAGAAGGGCTATTTCGCTAGCAACATTCAAAATGTCTTTATAAATGGAACTCATTATTCTGTAATGTAAAGGAAAAGGAGTAGAAATGGCTCTTAAATATGAAACAAAACAACAATATATATAATTTTTCGATGAAAAATTTTCAACTAACCACCCTTCTTTCTACGTACTAACCTGTCACCAAACCAACAAGTGTACTTGAATTTAGATGTGTCTTGAGAGACCCTATAGGGCAAGGAATTTTCGGACCACGTGTCATCTTTGTGAGGCTTCTTGTCGAGCCACACAAACCCTCGCGTTACCTTTGGTCTCCACCAGAGGCCAGAGTAACGCGAGCGATTGCTCCATGTTTTCACGGACCCCGCAATACCAAAGAGAATATGGGATATGTTTGTTTCTTCTTCTAACTCTTTGTTGATATTTACTAGCTTATTTGTATCCTCATAGCTTTTGGATAAATGAGAAGGGAAGGAGATTAGGGAAATGGAGTAGACTAAGCAAATTGCAATTAGAAGGCCTTTGATCATAAAAATGGTGAAAAGATTTGGGACTAATTTATGGTTCAAGAGAGACATCACCTTTGTTAAAAACTTTGCTATATACTTCAAATTTTCTCCCTGGAGTGCTGAATCTATGGAACCTAAAGGATTGGGTGCGATTATCTTGATTCTTTCAACTTTTATGGTATAGTTTGATTGAAAAACTCTCAGTAGCTCAGTTCATTTGCTATCCGGAGTTTGACTTTATCACTAACTCATAAAGATTGAGAGATTATTTTTCAAAAATTCTCGTCTCAAAAATATCATCCCTAAAAGCAGATGATACTAGTATGAAACAACGAGTAGAGTGGACAATAAATGATAATTTATAAAGACAAATAAAGTAACAAAATTAATGACGGACAATAACAATGTAATATATATGAAAACGAATACCCTACTAACCCATTATATCATAAGGTCAGATATCATCCTACCCCCACTAGCCATCTAATCTTCTACTTTAATACGCTATATAAAATGTTACACTATCAATTATATTTACTACTCTAGCAAATAATTTTAAAACTGAGCTAGGGTTAATTATAAAAACAATTATGGGTCACCACTTCAATAAAAATAAAGTGGATGGGTTAAATTTCAATGTTTTCATTGACATCACAACATTGGATCAATATATAACTACAATGATTATTGAACAATTAATTACCACTTAATATTTTTTATTTCATTTTGAACGATTACATAGATCTAGTAGAAATATTAATCTAAACTGAGAAAGTGCGTACGCTATTATCAAGTAAAATTCACGTTAATGGACCGCGTGACATAAATACAAATTTATTTTTAGAGGCAGCGCTTTTAATAGAACTAATTTTTGAAGGTGAATTTTTTATTTTTAACTAAAGGTGAATTAAGGAATTAACTAATATATATCTAATATGAGTGAATTTTTATTGTATTATTATTTCACTTTTTGTGCCAATTAACAAATTTATGATCCATTTTAATTCAAACACTCGAATCTTAGCAATAGAGTAATGTCTACTTTCTCAAACAGCTTAATGTATCGATCGACATGAATTATGATGAAATAGTTTAAAATTTTTTTCACATTTAATTAGAGATTTCAAGTTCAAATTCTTAAGAATGGAAAAGATTTTTTTAAAACACTCTAAAAATAAATTTTGTAATGAACAGATCCAAAATTGAATTCCATCATAGACATCAAACATCGAGCGAAAATTAAATAAATAGATTCATGCTTTTCTACTAGATCTTTTTTTAGTCTTTCAATGTACAAACTAACTGATTCTTTAAATAAAAGTAAATATAAAAGAAAAACTTATCCAAAGTTCTAATCTCAATGAAAACTTTAACGTGTGGGTTGTCTAACTAATATTTATTACTCATTATTTTGATTTGAAGGGAAGGTCTAACGTTGTTCTAGTACTCCTAACATACTAATATGTAGTGTATACACTTATATTGTATTTTTTTTGTTCTCCATTTGGTAGTTGGTACTTATATTAAAGTCTAATTAATTTAAATTTGTGTTGCATAGAATTCATTCGGAGAAAGCATTCTCTGCCAAAAAAATTTCATACCCAAAACTCAAACTCGAAACCTCTGATTAACACTTTTATTGTATTTAGGGATTCATAAATCCTCCATTCTTATAGAAATTAATATTGAACTAAAGTTAAAAATTACCTCATATATATATATATATAACTAATTTAGTAACTCCCCAATTCCAAAATTCAAATGATATTTCTGTACATTATCATAGATATTTTTAATATTTAACAACATAAGATTCAAAAATCTCATTCTGATTTCTTAAACCTACGCTAGTCAAAATAAAAAAAAATGAAATAAAGGGAAATTTAAATTTGAATAAAATAAACTGAATTCCATAACTACCCTTTGAAGAAAGAAGAACAATTATTCAAGCTTTAATGTCTCTTTGAGATACTTTTCATCCAAAAAAGAATTTGGACATCTTCATGAAGGGCTTTCTAATTGTCATATGCTTAGTAGCATCATTTTCTCGAGTTATCTCCTTCATTCCTCATGTAGTTACACATAAAACCAGAGAAAAATACATCATCAAAGAAGAAGAGGAAGAAGAAACAAACGTATCTCATATCTTATTTGGCATTGGCGGGTCCGTTAAAACATGGCACAATCGCTCGTGTTATTCTGATCTCTGGTGGAGACCAAATGTAACGCGAGGGTTCGTGTGGCTAGATGAGGAGCCACACGAAAATGAGCCATGGCCCAAAACTTCTCCACCTTATAGGGTCTCTCAAGACACTTCTGAGTTTGAGTACAATTGTTGGTTCGGCAACAGGTTAGTAGGGACATAGCTAAGGGGCACGTACAAGGTGTTTATCTGAATTTCTTTCGCTCAAAAATTATGTTTTATGTATATGTACTATGTTCATTTCAATTTGATAGTATTATTTTCTTAATGAAGCTTTTCTATAATTTCAATGTTCTACTTTGCTGGTGTAAGTTGAGACCATAAGATTCAAAGAGCATTTTAGCATATTACACACATTTTTAGTTAAAAAAGCAAAAATCTTTCGTATTTTCTTGAATTGGAATGAATTTAATTCCTTGAGCTTATCAATAAATTTACTTTCTTGTTTTCATTTGAATTTTCTTAATGAAAATCTTGATTCCATCACTGCAGATCAGCTATAAGGATCGCGAGGATTGTGAAGGAGAGTTTTGAACTCAGGCTAACAAATGTGAGATGGTACGTAATGGGAGATGATGATACGATATTTTTTACGGAGAATCTGGTGGCGATTTTGGGTAAATACGATCACAATCAAATGTACTACATTGGTGGAAATTCCGAAAGTGTGGAGCAAAACACGGCATATTCGTATATGGCATTTGGTGGTGGTGGCTTTGCTATTAGCCACCCTCTCGCGGTGGAGTTGGAGAAGATTTTAGACGGTTGCATTAATCGCTACCATTATATGTACGGTGGTGATCAAAGGATTAGTGCTTGTATGGCTGAGATTGGCGTTCCTCTCACACATGAACTAGGTTTCCATCAGGTACGTATACGGACAATATTATAAATCTAATATTTTACTTTAATTTTGTAATTTCATTGGCATTTTTAGAAATTATTTTAGCTATGGTAAATATATTCTCGCGATTGACGCTAGGGTAGAGCTGCAATTCCACTTATAGGTATGATTAACCTTAATAGGTTTAGTCGACATTCTGTATTTGTGTTAAGAAATTCCTTTAATCTGTATAAGTAATTTATGTAGAATACAGTAATTAAGTTGCCTCAAGTATGTAGAGTTCTGAATCCATAGCTCAAAATACTAGCTCCATCGTCCCTACACATTTTTCTAGAATATCGTAAGTTGTCTCAAGTTTGTAGAATTCACAATCCATTAGCTCAAAATACAAGTTATTTCATTGCTACACTTCCGATAGACGCTGACCAAATGTGGATATAGGGTCTAGATTCTATGATAAGACAACTTATTAGCTTTAGGGAAGGTTTTTTATACATATTAAATGAATTTTAACACAAAGACATAATTTGAACCAAAGCTACATATTACTGGGCTTTCAAAAGCCCGTAACTCGTGATTTAGACCCGCCTGGCTCCAATTACTATTGTCCATCGATAACATACTAGTATTTTCTACTATGGAACCGCTTGATGTATTTGTTACCTAATGTATGTTATGTTTTAAGATGGATATAACAGGTAGCCCACGAGGGCTATTGGCAGCACATCCAGTGTCGCCGCTAGTGTCGCTGCACCATTTGGGCAGGCTACCTACCTTATTTCCGTCGACGACCCGCCTCAACTCAGTAAAAAAGCTCATAAAGGCTTACGAAAAGGACCCGAGTCGAACAATACAACAAACATTGTGCTATGATTTAAATCGAAATTGGTCATTATCAGTGTCATGGGGCTATTCAGTGCAATTGTATCCATGGCTAATGAATGCAAGAGAATTGGGGCTACCAGTGCAAACATTCAAGACATGGTTAGGTTCTAAAGAGCCATTCACATTTGATACTCGGCCCAATTATGTAGATCCATGTAAGAAGCCCATTGAGTACTATTTGGATAAGGTTGTTAGGCTCCAAAATGGGGAAACGTTTACAAGTTATAGCACTTTGTCGATGATGATTCTAACAAGAAATGTGAAAACCAAAAGTATAAATCAACATTAACAATTCATATGGTTAATGTTATAGCTCCG
>DF357317.1:70375-90639 GCA_000787875.1 Solanum virginianum | reverse complement strand
GGGTTTGGGGGGGGGGGGGATTCATGGTTCTATATTGGGTTTTTTTATTCTTTCAATGTATAAACAAGTGATTCCTTTAAATAAAAGTAAATGTAAAAGAAAAACTTATCCAAAGTTCTAATCTCAATGAAAAACTTTAATGTATGGGTTATCTAATTAATATTTATTACTCATTATTTTAATTTGAAGGGAAGAACTAACGTTGTTCTAGTACTGCTAACATACTAACATTTTGTATACACTTATATTGTATTTTTTTCCAAGAACTTTGGTTAACACTTATATTGTATTTATGAATCCTTCATTCTCATATAGAAATATATTTTGAACCAAATTAAGATCTAAGAATTAATTAATGAGGCTAAGATTGTCCAATATACTACAAAATGATATTTCCATACATAATACACATGTTTAACATTTAACAACACAAATTTCAAAAATCTTTTTTTGATTTCTTAAACTTTATGCAAGTCAAAATAAAAAATCAGCAAAAAAAAATGAAATACAGGGAGTATAAATTTGAATAAAATAAACAAAATTCCATAACTACCCATTGAAGAAAGAAGAATAATTATTCAATCGAGAAGACACTTTTCATCCAAAAAAGAATTTGGAAATCTTCATGAAGTGCATTCTAATTGTCATGTGCTTAGTAGCATCATTTTCTCTAATTATCTCCCTCATTCCTCATTTCTCCAATAATACTGATGTAGTTACACATAAAAACAAAGAAAACTATATCATCAAAGAAGAAGAAACAAATATATCTCATATCTTATTTGGCATTGGCGGGTCCGTTAAAACATGGCATAATCGCTCGCTTTACTCTGATCTTTGGTGGAGACCAAATGTAACGCGAGGGTTTGTGTGGCTCGATGAGGAGCCACACGAAAATGAGTCGTGGCCCAAAACTTCTCCACCTTATAGGGTCTCTCAAGACACTTCTGAGTTTGAGAACAATTGTTTGTTCGGCAATAGGTTAGTAGGGATATAGCAAGGGGGCACGTACAAGGCGTTCATATGAATTTTTTTCGCTCAAAAATTATCTTTTATGTATATGTGCTATGTTTATTTCAATTTGATTGTATCATTTTCTTAATGAAGCTTTTCTATAATTTCAATGTTCTAATTTGCTTGTGTAAGTTGAGACCATAAGATTCGAAGGGCATTTTAGCATATTACAAACATTTTTAGGTAAAGAAGCAAAAATCTTTCATATTTTCTTGAATTGAAATGAATTTAATTCCGTAATCTTATCAATAAATTTACTTTCTTGTTTTCATTTGAATTTTCTAAATGAAAATCTTGATTCCATCACTGCAGATCAACTATAAGGATAGTGAGGATTGTGAAGGAGAGTTTTGAACTCGGGCTAACAAATGTGAGATGGTACGTAATGGGAGATTGATGATACGATATTTTTTACGGAGAATTTGGTGGCGATTTTGGGTAAATACGATCACAATCAAATGTACTACATTGGTGGAAATTCCAAAAGTGTGGAGCAAAACACGGTGTTTTCGTATAATATGGCATTTGGTGGTGGTGGCTTTGCTATTAGCCACCCTCTCGCGGTGGAGTTGGTGAAGATTTTAGATGGTTGCATTAATCGCTACCATTATATCTTCGGTGGTGATCATAGGACTAGTGCTTGTATGACTGAGATTGGCGTTCCTCTCACGCATGAACTAGGTTTTCATCAGGTAGATATACATAAAATATTTTGAATCCAATATTTTACTTTAATTTTGTAATATAATTTGGCAATTTTAGAAATTATTTTAGCTATGGTAAATATATTCTCGCAAGTTAACGTTAGAGTAGAGCTACAGTTCTACTTATGGGTATAATAAAACTCATAAGGTTTAGTTAAGATTCCGTCTTTGTGTTTAGAAATTCCTTCAATCCATATAAGTTATTTATCTAGCACACGCTAAATTGCTGTAAGTACATAGAATTTAGAACTCATAACTCAAAATACTAGCTACATTATCCCTACTCATTTATCAAGAATATAGTAACTTGGCTTAAGTTTGTAGAATTCACAATCCCATTAACTCAAAATACTAGCTAGACGATCAAATGTGGATATAGGGTTCTAGATTCTATGATAAGATGACTTATTAGCTTCAAGGAAGATTCTTTATACATATTAAATAAATTTTAACATAAATACATAATTTGAATCAAAGATACGCATTACTGGGCTTTGAAGAGCCCGTAATAGTGATTTAGACCTGTTCGCCCCACCCCGGTCGACTCTAATTACTATTGTCCATCGATAACATACTAGTATTTTCTATTATCGAACACTTTATTTATTTGTTACATAATGTATTATTTATTTGTTACATAATGTATATTATGTTTTAAGATGGATATAACAGGCAACCCACGAGGGCTATTGGCAGCACATCCAGTGGCGCCGCTAGTGTCGTTGCACCATCTGGGCAAGCTACATCCCTTATTTCCGTCAACCACCAGCCTCAACTCAGTAAAAAGGCTCGTAAAGGCTTACGAAAAGGACCCGAGTCGAACGATGCAACAAAGTTTGTGCTATGATTTAAATAGAAATTGGTCATTATCAGTGTCATGGGGCTATGCAGTGCAATTATATCCATGGCTAATGAATGCAAGAGAATTGGGGCTACCAGTGCAAACGTTCAAGACATGGATCGGGTCTGAAGAACCATTCACATTTGATATTCGGCCCAATTATGTGGATGCATGTAAGAGGCCCATTGAGTACTATTTGGATCAAGTTGTTGGGCTCCAAAGTGGTGAAACGTTTACAAGTTATAGCACTTTGGTTGATGATGATTCTAACAAGAAATGTGAGAACCAAAAGTATAAATCAACATTAACAATTCATATGGTTAATGTAACGGCTCCGATCCTATCTCCTCTGTATGGAGACAGGTAAACATTTATCTTTTTACGTTTTATTTTACGTGAATTTGTTTAATTTAACGTGAAATTTTTGATGAAAACTACAGGCGCCACGTCGACAATGTTGCGAGGTAATCAATGTCATTGAAGGAGTGCTAAATATGAAAATTAGAAGTTGCAATCAATGGGAAGCTGTAACGGCTCCGTTTCATGACAAGTATGGAGACTTTGCCTATAATCAAAACATGATTCATCCAGTTATGAATAGGACAAGACATTTTGAATTGATACTTGAGAAAGCAAAAAGAAAGATAAAAGAGGGAACTTTTTGATTGTGTACTACTTACACTATTTCTCGTGTGTTTTGAGTACAATAGTGTTACAATAGACAATAAGTATCGAATAAGTTTGTTCTACTATATGAAATTCCTCATCATTTGAACTATTGGATTTGTACGCTATGATATCCTATATTTTGAATTAATGCATATATTACTCACTCCTTTCCAATTCTTACATCGTGAAATTTCCTTGTAAATTAGCAAAGATCATCTTGAGAGGGTGATCAATATCGAAGTATATAGTATCAAGAGAGAAGGATGAAAAAAAACCCTCATTAAAAAGACTAAAATAGATCATAAAATTGTAAACTCTCAGTTGAAGGAGTCAAAGACTCTGACTGCACGTCTATTAAAGGATGACAAAATTCAAGAAGGAAATAAAACGTTTGAGTTATATAGTCTTAAACATGCATGCTATTAAAACTTGTACAACTACGTATAAGGTTTCTAAAACTCGTGATTTAAAATATCATAAGTAATATTTATGCTTATAAAAGTATATCATTAGTGAAAAAATGTCACACTATCAAGTAATTTTAAGTCTGGGCTAGGGTTAATTATAAAACAAATAAAGTGGATGAGTTTGAATTAAATGCAATCCATGCAAATTTCAATGTTTTCATTGAGATCACAACATTGGATCAATACGTAACTACAATGATTTTTTAGTAATTAATTACCACTTAATATTATTTTTTACATTTTGACGATTACATAGATCTATTAGAAATATTAGTCTATACTGAGAAAATGCGTACGTTATTATTAAGATTGATTCACGCTAATGGACTGCGGGACATAAATGCAAATTTATGTAATATAAAATTTATATTTTTAGTAGCGTTTTCTATAGAATTAAATTTTTTTAACTTGAATTTGTGGTTTTCAATTAAAGATGAAGAAATTTCAATCATTCTAATGCAATTGATGATGGTGTGTGACAATAAATTACTATTCATTAATTTTATGTATATAATAAATATCTAATACAAGCGAATTTTTATCATATTATTATTTCGCTGTTTGTGTCAATTAGCAAATTTATGATTCATTTTAAACTCAAACTTCTGAATCTTATTAATAGCGTAATGTGTACTTTCTCAAACAGCTTAATGTACACATCGACATGAATTATGATGGAATAGTGAATTTTTTTTTACCTTTAATTAGAGATTTTAAGTTCAAATTTTTAAGAATAAAAAATATCTTATTAGAAATATCACTCTTAAAAATACATTTTATAATCCCCAAATCCAAAATCGAATTCCATCAAAAATATCAAATATCGGGGGACAATAAAAACAATACATGCTTCTATATTGGATCTTTTTAGTCTTTCAACGTATAAACAAGTGATTTCTTAAATAAAAGTAAATGTAAAAGAAAAACTTATCCAAAGTTCTAATCTCAATGAAAACTTTAATCTATGGGTTATCTAATTAATATTTATTACTCATTATTTTGATTTGAAAGGAAGAACTAACGTTGCTCTAGTACTCCTAACATACTAACATGTTGTATATACACTTATATTGTAATTTTTTTTTTCGATATTCGATGTCCACATTAAAGTTTGATTAATTCAGATTCCTGTTGTATAGGGTTCATTTGAGAAAAGTACTCCCTGCCAAATATATTTTTCCATACCCAAAGCAAACCCAAAGAACTTTGATTAACACTTATATTGTATTTATGAATCCTCCATTCTCATATAGAAATGTACATTGAACCAAATTAAGATCTCAGAATTAATTAATGAGGCTACGATTGTCCAATATAATACAAAATGATATTTCCATACATTATTATACACACGTTTAATATTTAACAACACAAAATTCAAAAATCTTTTTTTGATTTCTTAAACTCTACGCAAGTCAAAATAAAAAAAATATAAAAAAAATGAAATAGAGGGACTATTAAATTTGAATAAAATAAACTAAACTCCATAACTACCCTTTGAAGAAAGAAGGATAATTATTCAAGCTTCAATGTCTCAAAAAGACACTTTTCATACAAAAAATAATTTGGACATCTTCATGAAGTGCATTCCAATTGTCATATGCTTAGTAGCATCATTTTCTCTAATTATCTGCCTCATTCCTCATTTCTCCAACAATACTCATGTAGTTACACATAAAAACAAAGAAAACTATATCATTAAAGAAGAAGAAGAAACAAATATATCTCATATCTTATTTGGCATTGGCGGGTCCGCCAAGACATGGCATAATCGCTCACATTACTCTGATCTCTGGTGGAGACCAAATGTAATGCGAGGGTTTGTGTGGCTCGATATGGAGCCACATGAAAACGAGCTATGGCCCGAAACTTCTCCACCTTATAAGGTGTCTCAAGACATTTCCGAGTTTAAGTACAATTGTTGGTTTGGCAACAGGTTAGTAGGGGCGTAGCTAGGGATCAGAAGGCGTTCATCTGAAATTCTTTCGCTCAAAAATTATTTTTTATGTATATATACTATGTCTATTTCAATTTGATTGTGTTAATATTTTTTAGTGAAGCTTTTCTATAATTATTTCAATGCTCTACTTTGCTTGTATAAGCTAAGATCATAAGATTCAAAGGATCTTTTGGCATATGGCACATGTTTTCAGTTTTTTAAAGAAGCAAAAATTTTCCATATTTTCTTGAATTGAAACGAACAATATATTTACTTGTTTTTATTTTAATTTTCTGAATGAGAATCTTGGTTCTGCCACTGTAGGTCAGCTATAAGGATTGCAAGGATTGTGAAGGAAAGTTTTGAGCTCGGGCTAACAAATGTGAGGTGGTACGTAATGGGAGATGATGATACAATATTCTTTACAGAGAATTTGGTGGCGGTTTTGGGTAAATATGATCACAATCAAATGTATTATATTGGTGAAAATTCCGAAAGTGTGGAGCAAAATACGGTGTTTTCGTATATGGCGTTTGGTGGTGGTGGCTTTGCTATTAGCCACCCTCTCGCGGTGGAGTTGGTGAAAATTTTAGACGGTTGCATTAATCGCTACCATTATATGTGCGGTGGTGATCAAAGGATTGGTGCTTGTATGGCTGAGATTGGCGTTCCTCTCACACATGAACTAGGTTTCCATCAGGTATGTATGCGGACAATATTATAAATCTAATATTTTACTTTAATTTTGTAATTTCTTTGGCATTTTTAGAAATTATTTTACCTATGATAAATATATTCTCGCGAGTTGGCGTTAGAGTAAAGCTACAGTTCTACTTATAGGTAAAAAAACTCATAAGGTTTAGTTAAAATTCCATACTTGCGTTTAGAAATTCCTTTAATATGTAAAAGAATACGCTAAGTTGTTGTAAGTATATAGAATTCAGAACCCATACTTAAAATACTAGCTCCATTGTCCCTACACATTTATCTAGAATATAGTGACTTGTCTTAATTTTTCAGAATTCACAATTCCATTAACTCAAAATACTAGCTAGACATCGTTCAAATGTAGATATAGGGTTCTAGATTCTATGATAAGACATCGATCAAATGTAGATATAGGGTTCTAGATTCTATGATAAGACAACTTATTAGTTTCAGGGAAGGTTATTATACATATTAAATGAATTTTAACACAAATACATAATTTGAATCAAAGCTACATATTTACTGGGCTTTGAAGAGCATGTAATAGTGATTTAGACCCGCCCCACCTGACTCCAATTACTATTGTCCATCGATTACATCTAGTATTATCTATTATGAACGCTTGATTTATTTGTTACCTAATGTATGTTATGTTTAAAGATGGATATAACAGGCAGCCCAAGAGGGCTATTGGCAGCACATCCGGTGGCGCCGCTAGTGTCGCTGCACCATTTGAGCCTGCTCCGTCCCTTATTTCCATCAACGACCCGCCTCAACTCGGTAAAAAAGCTTGTAAAAGCTTACGAAAAGGACCCGAGTCGAACGGTGCAACAAAGTTTGTGCTATGATTTAAATAGAAATTGGTCATTATCAGTATCGTGGGGCTATTCAGTGCAATTGAATCCATGGCTAATGAATGCAAGAGAATTGGGGCTACCAGTGCAAACGTTCAAGACATGGATCGGGTCCGAAGAACCGTTCACATTTGATGTTCGGCCCAATTATGTAGATCCATGTAAGAGGCCCATTGAGTACTATTTGAATCAAGTTATTGGGCTAAAAAATGGTGACACGTTTACAAGTTATAGCACTATTGTTGATGATGATTCTAACAAGAAATGTGAGAACCAACAGTATAAATCAACATCAACAATTCATAGGGTTAATGTTACGGCTCCGATCCTATCTCCCCTAGTATGGAGACAGGTAAATTTCTATATTTTTTTGTTTCATTTTATGTGAACCTGTTTAACTGAATGTGAAATTTTTGATGAAAACAACAGGCATCACGTCGGCAATGTTGCGAGGCAATCGATGTTATTGAAGGAGTACTAAATATGAAAATTAGAAGTTGCAATCAATGGGAAGCTTTAACAGTGCCGTTTCATGACAAGTATGGAGACTTTGCCTACAATCAAAACATGATTCATCCAGTTATGAATAGAACAAGAAATTTTGAATCAATACTAGAGAAAGGAAAAAGAACGAGAAAAGAGGAAACTTTTTGATAGTGTTGTGTACTAAAACTATTTCTTGTGTGTTTTGAGTATAATATTGTTAAGAGTATACAAATTAAGAACTACTTTTGTTATATAAGTATCGAATAAGTTTGTTCTAGTATATGAAATTTCACATCATTTGAACTATATATTGGATTTGTACGCGATGATATCCTATATCTTGAATTAATGCATATATTACTCACTCCTTTCCTATTCGTACATCGTGAAATTTCCTTGTAAATTAGCAAAGACCATCTCTAATCAATATCGAAGTATATAGTATCAGGAGAAGAATGAAAAGAACCCTCATTAGAAAGTCTAAAATAGATTATGAAACGATAAATTCTCTCAGTTGAACGAGCTAAAGGCTCTGACCGCATGTCTATTAAAGGATGACGAAATTCAAGAAGGAAACAAAATGTTTGAGTTTTATAGCCTTAAACATGCATGCTACTAAAACTTGTGCAACTATGTATAAGGTTTCTGAAACTCGTGATTTAAAATATCATAATATTTATGTGCTTATAAAAGTATATATCATTGTAGATAAAATAGGAATTGTATAGATAAAAATATATTTTAATAAATAAATTAAGAAGTAAAATAGTATCGAGTAAGCTTTAAGGGAGGAATTTTGGGTTCATTTAATATGTCAATTATTTATTTAATTATTTTCCTTAACTTCAAAATTATCATATATATTTGTTTTGATTAAGTTCCTTCAAAATACCGACAGTTATCGCTAAATTGCTTATAATCAACATATATACTTCTTTGAAAGTATATTCATCATGTTACTTTATCGCTGAATAGAATTAATAACATTTTTTTGTCATTAATTAATTTAGCTATAAATTGTCGAGTGATAATTCATATTTTTTAATAATGAAAGTTGCAGTAGATCAAAAACAAAATTAAATTTATCTTTCCATTATCTATGAGTACATTATATTACTAATTAATATTGGCTTAGTAAAATTATTGCAATGTGCCAATTAATAATTCATGGAGGAATAGACATTGAAGTGTAGATTCAAAAAAGCATTTTCATATTCACCTAGGAGGCTGTATTATGCTTAACATGTACGCTATCCATTTCTAGCATAAGTTGATTAATTGCAAAAGAAAAAATTTAAAATTGACACGTCTAGCTAATTTGAAATCGTGTCAGAAAGTTTCACTATATGCTCTCTATCAAATGCGACTTTATTTTTCAAGGTAAGAACATGAGACTTTTAATTAAAAAATACTAATAAAATTGACACGTTTGACTAATTTGAAATTGTGTCAGGAAGTTCCACTATAGGGGGGAACGCTCTCTACCAAAGGCAACTTTATTTTTTAGGGTAAAAACATGAGACTTTCAATTAAGAATAAAAAAGTATTTACTAGTTACTACTCTAACACAACATTTAATGGTAAGAAATTGCTTAATCCTTACTCTACTAAAAGATGGTGTTTTTCCTTATATAAACCCTAATTTGTAGGGTTTGTACACAACACTTGTATCCCCAAAACATTGATCGTGCTCTTTCGATCTAAAATTACTCTTTCCTACTTCTCTTCTTCTACTCTTCAAAACGGTCAAAATGATTGGAAAGATTGTATGTTTAGTGGTGTTTTGCATGGCGGTAGCTGCACCCCGCCATGCAGAAGCCCTGACATGCTATCATGTCAGTTACAATTTAATCGGTTGTATCTCTTACCTTATTCATACCGGTGATCTAGAAAATTGTTGCCTTGGTGTTAGGGCTTTACATCGTGCTGCCTTCAACCAAGCTCATCGGCAAACTGCATGCAAATGCATACAGCTTGCCGCTAGAGCCATCCCTATGATCGATTGGGATAGAGCTAGTAATCTTCCTAGCATATGTGAAGTCGATGTTCAAGATGAAATAAGCCCCTCCACAGACTGCTCCATGTACAAATATAATAATCTGCTTTCTCTTTAATATATAGTGTGTATATATTGTGTATACTTATTTTAATCTTCCCCACACACATGATATTCATGACTATCAAGCAAGTATTTAGTAATCCCATGCTACAAAGATAATAATAGGAATCAGTTATGATTTTTTTTTATAATTTAATACAAAAAAGTTCGAAGCAAACATGATCTTTGATGACATATCATTGATCCATCATTAAATTAAATTGGAGTAGTAATCGATTTTTGTTGTTTAGTGACAGAAGTTGTCTAAAACTTGCTATTAAATAGTCAATAGAAGTTGTCTAAATAATTTTGTTATCAGGTGATCGCTCAATTAATTAACTTATTATTTTAAAAGATCATATTTGTGCTCGATTTCAAATTTTCTTCAATAAATATGATTTTCTGAGATAATATGATCATATGAAATAACTATTATTAATTTTGTGATGCAGGATCCAGTAAGGATGGTGAATAAACCAATAATAAGGAGAAGAATAAGATGGAGATCTTCTTTTGATCCTTAGTTATTTGATCCATTTGTATTTTAATTGTCAACAATATGTAATAATAAACTTGTTCCCAATTACGTCATTTTGTAACAATAATAAAACATTTAATGTAAACTCATTGAGTAGAATATACAAAAAGTAAGGTGTATATAAATTTGTAATCCATTTGGTGGAGTATACATGTCGTAGGGCGCATGCGAATCTTATTTCCTATCTCATGAAAGTAAAGAGACTAATCTCAAAAGACACTTGGCTCAAGTAACTTACGGAATATGAATATTAAAAACATAATAAAATAAATAAAAATATATTATTATTTTTTAAAATAATTAAAACTTTTGAATAAGATGATAATACATACCATTCAACATGATATCAGAGCTGTCATTACTAAGAGACTCCAAAATTGGAAATTCCAACTAGTCAAAACATGAATCATCCCTCACTACCAAACTTTGCTATAATTCAAGCAGCCAAAAAGAAAAACAAAATTTATATTACATAATTGAGAGATTATAACAGGGAATACCTTTTTAATAGGAAAATTATAATTGCCCGAAATGTATTCACACGTCAATTTTGCTTTAAAGGGAAGAAATAATTATCTAATTACACGTTTCTATCGTATTTACTAATAATTTTGTAGATTGAAAAATAGTATATTTTATCTTATTAATTAATAATTTCATATTAATTTGTGTTATTATTTTCTTCTCCTTTTATTTTTAGCATGTCTTCTTTATTTTTGTATTTAATTTTCTTTCAATATGTAATTTTGATATATTTTACTTAATTGAGTGTTATAAACAATCTCTTTTTACCTTGATGAGTCGTAAAAATAGAACATTTACGATGCCCCAAATATTGGATTATTGTGAGTTCTTAAGCGCATTTTGTTAGTAACGGTCTGATTTACGTGGAAGTTGGAAATAGCTGGCTTTAAAGGAACCATCCATGAGTGATTTCAACTTGCTACAAATAGCCTTTTATATATATATACACACACATTATACTTCAATTTTGATTGATTTTTCTCTTCTACACTCCTGGACAATGAGGCAAGGAACACAAAATCTAGTCGTGAGTTTGATTATTTTTTGAAAGTTTAATCTATTTTTTTATCTATCGTTTGTTCGTGTGATTCAACACTTGATTATATTTCGTTCTTGTAAGTTATTTAAACCTGAATTATATCATGATTCTCATTTTGTTTCTTACAAGTTCAAATAGTTAAACCCACAACTAGGGTTATGGAAAACATGACACTATAACAAAGTAGGCAAATTTAGGTAGTTGTTGCTTGTCCGAGAGGAAAGTAGTGATTAGGGAAAGATAATCATAACGGAACCAAGGTGAAATCAACCTTATATTTGAGTTGCTTGAGCCTCGAAGGGAATAGTATACTTAGATTTAGGGTTCGTTTTCGTTTATATTGCTTGAGCCTGGGAGGGGAGAGTAAACCCGAAATCAATGGCAAGTGTCAATATGCATGCATGCTGAGACCGAGAGGTGAGGAATGAGATACTTTTAAGAAAGACCAGAAGGTAAACTAGATAGTACATAACTTGCTAGGTTTTGCATGCAACACAATGAACAATATCACCAATGTTAAATGCTTATGAGTTATATGTCATGGGATCACAACCTTAGTCTCTTCTCATACTGCCTTAACCCTAGTTTGTTAGGTTTCGTATCGTAATCTTAGTTAATTACGTTAGTATCCAAACCCCCATTTTTACCTTTTGGTATTGTTTATTTTTCTGGAAATAGAACCAACAACATAACTAGTAGACTTGTTTCAACCTATTCCATGTGGGATCGATCCTGGCTTTTAGCTAGATAACTAGTCTACTAAGGATCGTTCATATTCTGTTAAAGGAGTATGCTTGAACGTTATCATACCTTCACAAGATCGCAATATAGACCTTCATAAGATCAGGATAAAACTACGTACACATTATTATCTTCAAATTTCACATATGAGACTATATTAAATATATTATTATTATTATTATGTTCTATTAAAATACATCACTTAACCTATGACAGCTCAAGTACTAGATCCTTAAATATCGTACGTCAAATTCAAAAAGTTAACGTAAAGACGACGTATAAGAAAATTATTATTCTTCATTAACAAAATGTAAGAAAACGTTTTTTATTGGTAAATTTACTGAAATGTGAAATCCAAGGCAAATAATCCAGAAAGAAAATGTAAAAATAATATATTTATATTTCTTAAAATTATTTATATGTATTTCTCTTAAACCTAGGTGCATTTAGCCACCGTCCAAAGGAATTCTTCTATTTTTTTACCAAAAGACATGTGGAATATTAATTATAATATTTATTTATAACTCCTTTTAATGACATATTTATTTCTCCTTGTTTGACTTAACATGTTCGTTTTCTTCAGAAAAAATAATTTATTATATCATTCATAATTATTTTATAAATCATATTGTAATGTCTAAATGAATTGACAACAAGGATAAATAAATATAAATAATAAATTATTTTTAAATTGAACAAATAAAAATAAATATTTAATTTTAGTGCAAATTAAACTTATATAGGACACTCTCCAAGATAATATAGACCTATAAGAAAATGGGTTTAATTTTTTATCTAGAAAGAATTGAGTGGAAAAAATATATACCAACTTGTTTCTTAATTAAAGGAAAATGTTTTTTTTTTTCCTCGTAACATTGATATTGGTAAAATATGATTATTGAAATGCATGTGGCAATAATTATTACTCCAATTTTAATGGAATTAATTTAAAAAAAAAGTAGATCTCAAGGAAGCCTTTTTAATAATATTCAGGTGATTACTTTTTTTTTCCCTGCCTTTTTAAGCATTTATTTTTATATCCAAAAGTTTCATCAAAATACCATATGTCCAATTTCTCAACATTATTATAATCCATTTTGATAACTACTCTTTCTTATGAAAATATTTTCCCAACACCAACTAAACACTAATTTGTTTTAATTTTTTGTTTGGACAGGTAACATATTTACCCTGTTGTCCACCGTTTACAATAAATTTTAAAGTGATAAAAAATAAATTGCAATCACAAAAAAATATGAAGAAACATATATGATTTAATTCATAAACAATGTGGGTACAAATCTGTTCCTCCTGTGAATCTTCTCTCCTTAGTTTTCTCCATGGTTCGAGCTAGGGTGTTAGTGGCGTATTTTTCGAACATACAATGATTTTGACCCCCTTAAGTCTTATTTTGATCTCTTTATGAATACCTATGTATTTGTGGGATATTCGAGATGTCTTTTCAAGGTAATATAATACCTTTTAAATAGGCATAACTAGAGGTTTTGGGTAGAGTAACCTCCAAGAAACTCTAACTGAAATAACCACCATGCTTAACTCACTTTTTTTTTAATCAATCACAAAAAGATTAATGATGCATTTCTATATTTAGTAACAATTTAACTTTTAAATGTCCATTTCATATATTCTCAATAAAATAATTTTACAGCTAAACAAACATCTATCAGTTATTTTAAATTACAAATTTTAAAAGTTTTTTTTCTTAAATTTCATCTGAAATTAAATGAATTCATAAAATAGACAGAGGGAGTAACATATAGACTATTGTTTTGATGGATAATTATATAGTGTAGTTTCCTTCTTTCTCTTTTAATAATATGATGTATTTTTCCAAGATCCTTTTCAATTAAGTGAGATTTATCGTACCATGAAAGAATTGCAAATCCCAAAAAGGAAGCACTTCGCTTTCTATTTTAAAATACAAATTGTAGTTATTTTATTTGAGTTTTGCATTTTATATGATTTAGATAGTTATATAGTATTTTTTTATTTTAATTTATGTGATATTTTCTATTTAGTAAAATTTGATTTGATTAATCTTTAAAGCCATATATTAATTGTTGGATTATTAGATAACTCAATATTTAAAATTTATAATCTAAATTTTCAAAAGTACCTACACACAATTGTGATAGTTATGACATGTTTTTATCCTACTTTCTAGGTTTATCATTTGTAATTTAACTTTACCTAATGATGTAAAACCCTTATACATACTGTCATTGCATTGAACTTAGAGTCTATTTGGTTCGATTCGATTTATTTTAGGTGTTTTTAAATTAAAATAGTTTTTAAATAATTTTGGAGTGTGTGAATAAATTAAAAATTACTTATAAGCACTTGTTTTTAAAGTCAAAAGCCAAAAATCAATCCAAATAGGCTCTTCAACTCGAAAGATGATGGGAATATTTAGGAGTTTTCTTGGTTGGGAACAACATATCCCAAGATATCCTGGGATAAGTTATTTCGTTATGTATATTGGATAATTTAATTATCCCATCACTAAGGTACAAATGGTGGGATAAATAATTCAAGGATTACCTAATACCTCCAATCAAACACCAAATAAAATTATCCTGCATTTTGTTTCGGGATTATTATACCTTATACCTCTTACACCAAATAATTCCTTAGAGTTTAGATTAGCACCACATGAGTCTCTAACTTTGTGTGGATTTTTGATATTCATATTTCCTAAAACCCTAACGTGCATGGTTCTTGGAAGTTTCATGCACGTAAAATCTAAACTTAAAATATAAATCAATACATAAATAATCAACCTTAACACCAATAGCATTCACTCCTCTTGCTATATAAACCCTAAGGTCTCAAAGCATTTTGCACACCAACATTTTTACTCACAAAGCATTATAATTTCATATATCTCCTTTCTAGTATATCCTTTCCATCCTCCCAGAAATGGCAAAAATTGCATGCATTGTAGTTTTGTGCATGGTGGTGCTATTTGCACCCCATACACAAGCCCTAACATGCACAGATGTCGATACCTACTTGGCCGAGTGCGTGCCCTACCTTACAGAACCCCTAGGACTTTTAGGAACCTGTTGTGACGGAGTCAAGGAATTGAACGCTGCGGCCACCACCACTATCGATCGACAAACTGCATGCAATTGCCTGAAAGCGGAAGGTAGTACTCTCGTGGGAATCGATTGGGTCAAGGCCTCTGCTCTCCCAACCACATGTGGTGTCACTATTCCATACCTCATCAGTGCTGACATAGACTGCTCCACGTATGTACATTCAAACCTTTTTATAATAATGTTATTTGTATGAATGACTTTATCATATCTAGTCCTTTCTGCGTATGGATTTTGAGATGAGGGTTCCTAGGAAACAACCTCTCTACTTAGGTAGTGGTAAGGTCTGCGTACATTCTACCCTCCCCAGACCCTACTTGTGGAATTTCACTGGGTATGTTGTTGTTGTTGTTGTTTTATGAATGACTTTGCTAAGATAGAGATGTGTTTATGAATTATAGAGATTGACCTACAAAATTTTGTTTCAATTAGAGTATTGCCACTTAAGATAAAGATGAGAATGAGGGGGGAAATGTATCTATGTTCCATTTTATATCACATTATTTCCTTATCTATTTATTTAAGTTAATTTTAAACTTTAATGACATGATTTGGTACAATTTTGTGATGCAGGGTTGTGTAAGGATGATCGATGATGGACCAAATTTTACAACCGCACAAACTGTGCAATAATAATAGGGAGAACAATAAGTTGTAGGATCGTCTTTGATCTTTATCTATTTATAAATCTCCTTTTGACGTTTGTACTTGTTACGCTGTTGTCTCTTTTCCTTTATGTATTTGTCCCTTTTTGAGTCCAGCACTATGTAATAAAAGATGCGGTTGTATTATAATTCCATCACAATAAAAAATCTATAATTTTTCACTCAATGTCAATTATATATATATGAGTCCGGTATTTATTTCATTTTCATTAGCATCTTATCTTTTTTCCGCATTTCGCTGTCACTGATTCGACATTTAAGATAATAAATATTTTTCATGTAAGAATTTTATTGGGTATATTGTTGTTGACTTGTAGTAAATATTTTTCATGTGTTAGTCTATTGATATTCTGGAAATTAGTCGACCAATTCCGTTGGTTCCCAAACTTGGAAAGGTATATGGCTCATAAGCCTGGTGACCAATTTTCATTATTGACATTTTCTTTAATTAAAATTTTAATGTCATGGAATAGAAATTTAAGATTTTAGTTAGTTGACCGATTTTTAGACCCTAAAAATTCAGGGCCCAATTTTTCCTAAAAATTATACGAATTCGCCAAGAGTTTCAGTATGCTCGGTGGCACCGCACAACACCTGGGAGCATTTGATGGGCTTCGAAATGGGAATCAAGTGATTTCGATAATTTTTTGTGGGTATTAGCCCATGAATTCTGGGGCAACCGAGGCTCCGGTCCAAATTTTTCTAAAAAATTATACGAACCCGTCCTTACGATCCCGCTAAGAGTCCTAGTAGGTCCTTGTGGCGCCGGAAAACACCTAGGAGCATTTTATGGTCTTCGAAATAGGAATCAAGCGATTTTGACAGATTTTTGTGGGTGTTATCAGGACTCTTGGTAGGATTTTATTAGCCAAGCAACAGGAAACATGTGACTTTGGAAGTTTATCGTGGGTATTAGCCCACGGATTCTGGCGCTGCATGGGGCTCCGGCATGACATTCCCGAAAAATCATACGAGTTGATCTGTAACGAGCCTAGCAAGAGGCCCAGGTAGCCCGGCGGCGTTGGCGGAGGTCTGGTAAGATTTTATAGGCTAAGGAACAGGAAACAAGCGATTTGGATAGTTTTTTGTGGGTGTTAGCCCACGGATTCGGCGTTGCATGGGGCTCCGGCGTGACACTCCCAAAAATTAATACGAGTGGGTCCGCAATGAGCTCTGCAAGAGGCCCAGGTGGCCCGGCGGCATTGACGGATGCCTAGTAGGATTTTATGGGCCAAGGAACAGGAACCAGGTGATTTTGGTAGTTTTTTGTGAGTCTTAACCTATGGATTCTGGCAATGCATGGGGCTCCGGCGGGGCATTCCCCAAATATCATACAGTGGGTCTGTAACGAGCCCGGCAAGAGGCCCAGGTGGCCCGACGGCGTTAGCGGAAGCCTGGTAGAATTTTATGAACCTAGGAACAACAAACAGGTGATTTTGATAAGATGTCACACGTCCAACACTCTTTCTTCCCTACGAAACTATTTTGGAAATCTTACAATATAACTCTTTGATTTCATGAAAATCAAAGGATTTTAAACTTGGCACCAATTTTTATAAAGCAGAGGATTTTCTAGTTTCAGAGGGAAGAAAGAGTGTTGGGGTGTGAAAGCTATACCTTAAAACCTTGTATCTCGAACTATATTATACTTCTTTATTTTTTTTAATTAAAAAAATAACAAATCCTTTTATTTTATATATATATATATATATATATATATATATATATATATAATAGAAGGGGTATATTTAAGCTTAGTTCATCAAGTTGAGGGGTGTTTTCAAGCCACGTGTACGTGAATAACACATTTTTGTGTGTGAAATAACAAGAGTGTATTTAAACTTACTTCGCAAGTGAGGGTGCTTTTAAACCTATCAATAATTTAAGAACCAAATTAATAATTCGTACCAAATTCAAGAGTGTTTTTATTACATCTCTCTGTAACATTTTATCCTTAATGACATGATCAACTAGTCCATTTTTTTATCCTTAATACGTGAAATGGTTCGTGCATGTTTGTTGCCTGATAAAAAAATCGGAAGTCGTAGAAGGGGGAGTAATATACTATATACATATATATATAATATACACACGACACACGACGAACACACGAAAATCGCATAGTTCTCAAGCATCCGATCAATTGCTACTCATGAATTATACTCAAGATTTCACATATAATAAATAGAAATGAAATGTTAACATAAGTTATGAGAGACACTTTTACAAGGCTTTACAAACAAAGGGGCACTATGTTACATTATAGATACAAGCAGCACCAGCTAAACGTTCTATACAACACTAATATACACAAAAAGAATAAAAAAAATGGAAAACCTTACAGGAAAAAAAAAAACACAGTATTATTCGGAACTGTACAATGCGGACCAATATCCAAGCTCTTGAAGGTATCGTGTTTTCGCGTGTAGGCTAATACTGATCGTGGATCATTATCTTTATCTCCTAGAAGATTCTGGTTCATGGCCCCTATGTGATGAATCAGCTCGATCAAGTCGAATGTCTTTCCATGAGCTTGAGTTTGATGATTTGAGCAACAAGCCTAGTGCTGAAGAACAAGTTGCTCTAACAATTGCATCCGTTGAACGACTCATTTTGCCAACTAGCATCTCGAAAACCTAAAAGGGAGTGGATCTTTAGAAGATTCAGAACATATAAAAGATCATTACTAAAATCAAACAGGCAAAGGGGAGCCTTGGAGCAACGTTAAAGTTGTTTCGGTGTGACCTATAGGTCCGGAGGTACAGCCGTGGAAGAAGCCACTAATGTGTGCATTAGGTTCGGCTATCTACATCACATCCCTTGGGGTGTGACCCTTCCCCAGACTCTGCTAATGCGGGATGTTTTGTGCACCAGGCTGTCCTTTTTACTAAAATTAGACAGGCAAATGGAGTTCCAGAAAGACCTGATTGTAGTAATGGGATGATACGTGTTTATCATCGGAGAGAGCAAGCACGCTGCTGCATAAATAAACCGCATTTGCCTGGACAACTGGCCAAGGAGCATCAAATGCCTGTACACCAGAAAGATTTACCATCATGTTTTCAGACTGTAGAAGAAGCTACAGAAAAAAGACACTTCCATCTCACAGATTTTTCATTTAGAAGAGGCTATAAAATAGTGTTGCATCTCACAGTTTTCAGCTATACCATAAATAGTTAAGTGGGAACTAAAAGCAAAAAAACGCTACACCACCATTCCTCTACTTTGAAAGAGTAAATGCGCAGATCAAGGAAGAAGGGGGATAGCGCCCATTGATTGAGCGTCTGACAGCCAGTCAAGCAAGCTAAAACTCTCAATAAAGCGTGTTATGAGTTCCCCCGTCTTGATTTACTTGTGGAGAAGCCTGTTGAGAAAGTATGCCTATTACTATTTTATGAAGATTTAGAAATTCAAGCATTTCATCTCACAGCGACCACAGAACCAGTACATCAAAAAAAAAAAAAAAGCATATATACCCGTCGCTGCTCTTATGTCAATTCCATGAGCTTTCTTACACCAGCGTATCAATACAACTTTTTTCAACAAATATATCAACTTGAATCCTATTACCAGCAATATATTGACCATACTAAAATCGAACTGAAACTTAGACATCATCATAGAAATCTCGAGATTCATCTTCATTCATCTCTAAGGTAGGAGCAACTTGAAAATTACACAACATACCCGATTTAATCTCACAAGTAGGGTGTAGAGAGGATAGGATGTACACAGACCTTAACCCCCTTAGTGAGGTAGAAAGGTTGTTTCCAATAGACCCTCGGCTCAAAAGAAAAGTTTCGGAAGTATAATTGCAAGAATAAGATGACAATAAAAATAGCAACAATGCAAAGCAAATGAGACAACGGATAGTAATACACACAAAAAAAAAAAGAGACAATTTTTTTTTAAAAAAAAAAGACTATACGCCGACTACATATCATCCCTTCCGCACATAAGTGAGACGTCACTTGGCTACTACTAGCCTTTACCCTATTCCTCGACCTCCAAACCTTCCTATCTAGCATCATGTTGTCAGTAAGATAGAGTTATGTCATGTCTTGTCTTGTCTTGCCTAGTCACCTCTGCCCAAATCCATGCATCTCCTATTCACAAGCCCCCAAACCATCTCAGCAACTTGAAAATTTCATAACATCAAACTTGACAGCTATTTTAGTATGAATATGATTTAACGAAACCCATCAACCACTTAGAACGGGAAACTGCATTTACTTTTGAATGCTAGGAAATTTGCTACTTTTTTTTATTGTAGCAATTTCATCGTAGCACTGAACTTAATGGCATTTCAACACCAAGACAAGTAATCTTCAAAAGCTCCTCTCTTAATGCAAGATTAG
>DF357317.1:58152-70299 GCA_000787875.1 Solanum virginianum | reverse complement strand
TTAATGCAAGATTAGAAAAGGAACACAGACCTGTATTATTGATGCCATGTACGTGTCAACTCGGGCAGCAAGATTTTGAGTTAGTTGCCTTGCAAGTTCTCGAAGAAAGTCTTCATAGTCGCCTCTAAAAATTGAAGGGAACTCCATATCATTTCTCATGAATAACCAGTAAGGACTATTCAAATCAATAGGTACATACCGATGGTCTGAACTAAACCAATGAGTGTTGAAAACAGCAGTTATTCCATCAATTTCCATCAAGGGAGCAATGCATTTCAAAGTGTTCTGGTGTGTCGAAAAGTTACTCATTACGCATCCTGAACAACATAAGGAATATTATCTGGCAGGTTAAACTTACTCGGCAAGCTTGTCGCACACTAAGATCATCCTCATGAAGATGTAAAACCATCCGTGGGAAAGCAGCATGAACCTGACGAGTAAAAAAGTGAAGATCATTTCTTGATAAAGTTCAATAACATACTAGATACTGATTAACCAAATCGCGAAGCGAGAACTTAAGATATTTTTACTCCGCGTACCTCTAACAGAAATGAAAACTAAAATAAATCACATCTCATTCAAAATTCATATGTGAACACAAAGATGTGGGATAGAAAGGGCACATCTACTGCTCTTTTTCAACCGAGCAAGTAAAGTCTGATGATAAGTAGAAGAAAAGTTTGAGCTCCTTCAGATACACAGTGGACTGATCAAGAAATGGGGATCGTAAAACAAAATATTTACTGTCAACAGAGGCTTCGGGAAATTAAAAGACCCATTAACAGCAAATATGAGTTTAGATTATGCTCTTCTTTTAGAGATCCCAACACAAGGCATAAGATTGAAGGTTTTAAAAGTCAACAACGAATGTACCATGACTTCGCATTTACCATGATGTGCAGCAGAGCCTTGCCATGTCACGGCCTTTCCTGAGACTTTACTCTATCAGACCCAAGTCTGCTATGTCATTCTACAAGGATCTACGCCTCTCAAGACACACTGGACATCAATATAGCTGTCTACCGATCCCGACCAACGTGGGTCCAAGGCAGCACTAACCTAAACCTAGACTAAGGCCCAATAATAACAAGTAGTAGTGTAAACATAGTAGACAGTGAATACAACAGTCATAGGCACGCTCAGTATGTCAACAACAGTTCTAGCAATCCCAAATGATCAGTAGTACAACAACCCGTCTATATTCAACAGAGAATCAGTATATCAATCTCTAAAGGATCCTCAACAGGTCAACCACTCATCCTTTCAGCTCAATCAACAAAAAATGTAACAAAAAATCAACAGGCTAGTCAGCACACAAAGCGGTAGGGAACTGGCCACAGAGTTTTTTTCCATTCACCAGAGAATTTCCTATTCCCTCATTCAAGCAATCAACACAGAATTTACACATGTAACGGGCTCTGAACAGCACAAGTCTAAGGCCCAAGAATCACCGGATAACCAGAATTACAGCAAAATAACGATAAACAGCTCATACAGCATATAATATAACCACATCTCGAAAGTTATTGATTCAGTAAATAAAATGAGGGACAGCTATTAGTGAAAAGTGAACTACATTGTCAATCAAATAAATATTGACGCTTTAATGAAGAAACAATTGAATATGAAACGTCCTTTACAGACACTCGTCCAAATATGATAAAGCCAACACAACCAAAACGTCCTGGTTTGAGAAATTCTTGACTTGTGATGTTGGATATGGAACCTTATGATGCAATCAAAATTGATGAAATTTAAAAGAATATCTAAAACTATATGCCAAGGAGAAGAAGTAATCAAATCAAATTTAGGTGGTGACAAATGGTTTTGAGAGATAAGATACCTGCTCAAGAAATGAGTCTCGTTGAGGCCCAGCTCCATAAGTGCTCAGTGCTCCAAATGCAGCATAAGCATTGGCTCGTACCTTCTCATTCATGCACGCCTTTTATGAGGCAAGAAAATAATATTATACACTATGGCCATCTCAACATGTACTTACTAAATTTTCTAGTAGTCCACAGTTTTAGAAGATAATGATGTAACATTGTGCTGCTCTCCCGAGAGATAAATCACACATCGGTACGCACTAATTTTCAGAGACAAAATAGAAGACCTACCATTAAACTACTTCAGCTCTTTTAGAACTCAGACCACAATTGTGGCAACCTATGTTGTACGGACGCTCCAAAAATGTTGACGCTCCCATGTCGGATCCTCCAAATGTACTCTACTTTTGGAGGATTTGACATACTCCCATCAGCACTTTTTAAGAGTCTGAGCAACATAGGTGGCAACACTAGCACAGTACAATATATGGGTGTCACTCATATATTTAAATACTTGCACATACACATAAGGGGTATAATATAAAATCAAATAACAACTTGTATCAGAGACATGTCTTGAAGGCTGACAAATAATGCAAAATATACTTCAAGGCAAACGACATCACCCTAGGATGTCCAAACCGAGTTGCGTTAGACACAGCCCTGATACAAAAATCTTTTTACACAATTCCACCCGGTAATCAGCACTAAATAATTAATTTAGAAGATGATACAATCGGATTAGTACAGTAATTCAACAAATTTGAAGCTATTATGGCATCAGAAAATCCAAAGTTGAAGAAAGTTCCATTTGGATAGTGAATCAACTTACTTGAAGATTCCGAAGCCGTATAGAAAGGTTCAGGAGAACAGGTTCAACCGCATCCCTGGATGAGGACTCAAGAACCTACATCGTAGAATGCCAGCAGAAAACATTCAAGTGAAGGTAGAATAAGAGATACTAACAAAGACTGAGCGAGCTTTACCATCAGCAAACATGATACTGCAGTTAATTGAACCGACTCATCTGAGTCATCGAGCAAAGCTAATATCACCCCTAGGATTTGAGTAGTATACTGGAGAACATGGATAGATGGCATCTGCAAGACCAGCAGGCAGAATGAGCCTCAACCCAAGAAAATTGAAAGAATAATGTACTTGAGCAATGATTACGGCGGCATTCACAACTTCACAAATTTCTCATTCTTTCGAAGAAGAAATTAGTATGCACCTAGCCATAGAGAACAGGGAAAACAGAGAGAGGGAAAAATTAACTAAAGCAGTATTTCTGAAATGACGCCATGATATTAAACCAATGAAATCGAACTGAACCAGAGCGAGTCCTAATGATAAAATCAAAAAAAAATCCAGGAAACTCCTCGTGTAAACATTCCTCCTCCTTTGACCAGGAGAAAAGAAAAAGAATACTCTGTGACCAGGAATACCTGGACAAGCCCTCTTAGACAAAGGCGCCTAACAGTAGGAGAATCATCCGATACATGCCGGCAAAGTGATTGCACCATCTGTTCTAAAAGGGGACCAAAGCCATCACTGCAGAAATTTGCATCCACAATCTTAGGAAAGCTTAAGAGAAGAACATGATTTGAGACCATCAACAGAAAACTCACTATGACAGAATAAGATGTCATTTAACACTTTTTAAGGCTGTAAGCTTCCAAAGCTTTCTATTTTAGTTATTTTTTCCCCAATACCTGCTAGGTCCCATCATTGTAGTTCATTGTGATTCATCAACTCGGAAGGGAAATGGGAATGTACATAAGTTGCCGCAAACCCAACTAGTAAGCTCAGATGTGCCATCACGTTTCATAACTTTGTTAAATTTTAAAAATCAACTTCATCATCACCAAATAATAGAGAAAGCAGGTCAGAAATTTCACACACCTGTGACGCAAGAACTCTGACAAAGCTGCCGCAGCTGATTCCCGTTGAAATCTTAAAGATCGATCCAGCGCTTTGCTCAGTATCAAACATATGGATGAAACCTGAGAAAATATTCCCATTGAAATTTGCAAGCTTCTCACACAAATTTAATCAAGGAACTAAATAACACTTAGCAGAAAAAGGGATCTTCCAATCTTCTTGAGCTTTTCGGTGAAAAAGGAACGGGACAGAAGAATAAAAATAGAAAAGAAAGGATAGACAAATATTGAAACATGGGTGTTTTATCATTTTAGCTAGTTCTTTTTCTTTCTGCATCATTTCAACAAGTTTTGTTAGTTTGAATAAAGTTAGTCCTTCGACTCAAGTCCATAATCTTGACAAAGGTATGTGCAGAGATGGCAAATAATGGAAGAATGAAGAGGCGTGTTTGTACAAAATCATCCTACCTCTTTTGGTCTTTTTATGGAAATACAGCCGGCCAGGTCTCTTATAAGGTTGATCCACTTCTCATTTTCATTTTGATCTCCGTCTCGTGCAAGAATCTGACCATAGGAGAGAATCCTTACCATCAAAACCATATTTAAAAGGTCAATTATTTAAGATCTTCAGGAAGCTAGTCTGAAAAATCTTCACCTTTCCCATTTCCAGATCACCAACACATTCACAGAATGCTTGAAATGCAGCCAGTAGTGCCCTAGAGATGGTAGAAAATAGGTGAGGTAACTGTAATTAGCTACATCAAACAACATGCTTTTGAAAATCTTTTCATAACCAAGTACAAAAAGTGAATTCACTGGCATATTACCGCAGTGGTTCTAGTTCACCAGTACTAGCTAAGCCATGACAGCTTCCCAGTTGAAGTGTTAATGTTGCAAGAACAGAAGCATAACTTTGTTCAACTGCTTTTTTACCAACTTTACCACCACCCCTGATAAATTGGGCAAAAATGATAGGACAACAAATTCAAACAAGAAAGAAAAGAGATAAGATAATGCAAATGGAAACAATACCTGAAAAAAGCAGTAAGAGCAACAATAGCTGCTCTTGCAATATTATCTTCTAAAATACTATCAACTGCATGGCCAGAACTTTCATCATGACTCAGATTCCCTCCAAGAGTAGGTATCTGATCGATGACAGACATAACATGATCCAGAAACATGTATGAAAGTACTGAATGCTGTGAGAACACCTATTCAAGAGAAGTAGAAATAGGGCAATTAATGGCCAGTCAACCTACATAAATGAAACTAAAATATTGAAGAAGGCAACAAATAAGTTGGTTAATCTAGCATATAATGAAGTTTTTTTCCTCAAGGAGCATATATAAAGTATCGTGTAAAAAAAATTCAGATTTTAGTCTAAGTGAGTAAAATTAAGATGACTATGTTGTCCTTTATTGTAGCATTCCTTCTTTTTGTCATGGGCTCATGGCACAGGTTCTTGACATTAATACAATAACAACATACCCAATATAATCCCAAAGTTGAGATTTGGGGAGGGTGGAGTGTACCCAAACCTTACCCCTACCTCGTGGAGGTATTCTTGTCATTAGTGTTACCAACAAAAGCTTGACAACATTGAGGATCTCAGATTTCCCAATGATATAAGCTAGGACAAGGAAGAATTTTGAAACAACATAAGCTAGGAAGAGAAGAATTTTGAAGCAACATAAGTCAGGAAGAGTACATCTTAAAACACGATAATAATACATTTCTGAAAAGGTGAAAGTTCCCACATGTGGAGTTCCCTCCAAAAGTATTTCACCTCAGTCAATACTTGAAATGTTCTATTATATCTTAGCCTTTTAGGTACCAACACTTCAGAGAGTAGAACGGCCACACATGAACATATTGATTAATTTTGACACTTGTTCATAACCTTTTACGTTAGAAATTCCTCAGGGCTAGCTATGTAAATTATACACTCTCCATAATAATCTAACCATAAACTACCATTAAAATGGTGATGATCATACATTTTGGCTAAAGTAACCTAAAATCATTTAATAATTGTCAAACAACATATGCTTTGCTAAGTGAAATAAGGTAGCAACATAAGATGCCATATTTATTTATCTCACATTCGCAGTTCGATAAAGCACTTCGGCCTAATGTCTCTCCAGATTAAACATAAGGTTTGAGTCTAAATGACTTTCTTTCGGATGTTCTTAGGAACAAGGAGAAGTAAAATTTTGGAGGCTCGATCAGTGAAGTAACTTCATCAAGCCGTGTGAAGATCTTTAGCACCTTCCCAGTTCTTACACTGAAATTTTCAAAAACTGATCACCTATTTGTCAATGACAATAACCAGTTCAAGGACTATCTGAATGTCAATTCTACCAACTCCTGTGTGAATCATCACAATCATTCAACAAGCGGAGGCACTCCGAAGCTAGTTCCAGTGATAGGCTATAGGATGGAAATTGATCCTCCATTTATTTATGAGAATCAACCTAAAAGCCAGCCTCAGTGCCTGATTGGAACCTTCTTACTCTCTTTATTATATCGAGGTTTAACGAATTGCAGTTTTCTTAAAACCAACGAAATGATTTTATTTTTCAAGCATACAAAAATGATGTACAAATAGGACAATATTTTTCATACTTCCCTTTTTTTAATGAAAGGTAGCATTTTGTATATGAATCATCAGCTCAAAGCTGGTATCCAAAAATTTACAGCATATCCTACATAGTGTGGGAGTAGCAAACAAAAAGAGAGAAAAGAGAAAAACTATCACTAGATCTCCTTTATGTGATTGTAGTGTAACTACTCTTTCACAATCAGTTTTAAATTAAGTCTCTTTGTTTAGTATTGCCTCCCTTTTTCATGCGCTATACTTATAATTCCTCCATTTGGCTACCAGTTCTATTTCTTGATTGATGCTTCAACTATTTTTTATGTTGCATTGCTGGTTAATCGTACAACGCACCAAGGCAGACTTGAAGAACAATAAACATGCCAGCAGAAAACAGATTCAGATACTCACATGGAAGGCATCCTGTATTGGCCACCCACCCCGTAATCTAGATATATCTTTTGTGGCTATGTCCCTTCTTGCAGCAGCTAAAACTTCATTGAAAACAGTTGTTGCGCTTGTGTTCTCCGCGAGGGAACATATCTTCTCACAGTTAAAGAAAAGATTGATGACAATCAAGTAATCAACACACTATATAACACTGTAAACAAAGAGTCCTAAATATAGCACGGTGGTTAATAAGGGAACGGGAGAACACTATTAGTCTAGATGTGTAAACCACTGCATATTTGCTTCACAAGTAGAAGGAAATTGCAGCAAAGATACAGCACCAAGAGCTTCCTGACGTAAATACTTCTCGATGACATGAATTACTGCTGACAGCAATGATTGAGTTGTTCTGTTGGCATAAAAAAATAAATTGAACAGGAATCTTGTCAATCCATGGAAGAAAGTTGAATAACCCCTTGCTTTAGTACCAACATTAGTTTGAGAGTTGTTTGAGCAGAGAATACCTTGCAATATCTGTCTCGCTCAGCTCATTACCTCTCTTCATAACAAACTCATTAACTGCTTGGATTGCACCTTCTGCAGATTGCTTGATCTTGTCACATATAGCACCTGAGCAACCATGCAGAGCAGCAGCAAGCTGTAGATATTGGAATAACATGAGGCTACAGAGAATGTGCGACTGGCCAGCATTTTATAACAAGCTAAATAATACCTCATCCTTTGTCAGCAAGATGCAAACAGATGAAACAACCCTGTTAAACACCTCTGATGGATCAATTGAAGCATCCTGAAAATATGAACTTGTGTTCAGAAGCAAAAAGGTTTAAGTATTGAAGAGCAAAGAGAAGTAAAAATACTAAGATATTGTGTGCTCAGTAAATACTAAGGTCACAATGATGTCCCATTTTATTAAAAAAAATTTAAGAAAAGGAAAAAAGGAAGCATTTAGGAAAACTCACACTTCGTAGGATAGCTATAACATCTTCAAGGGAAGACAAAGCACTATAGGATAACTCAATATCATTGCTTAAACTAGAGTTTGCACTCCTTGGAAGTGATAGAGATATACTGAAATATAGATCAAGGATCTGCCAGGAGAAAACCATCAAAATCTGTTAAGATGCATGGAAATGAAGAAAAGAAGAGGGGCATACTTCATGCCAATCACATTGGCCAACTTAAATCATTGGAGAGTACTGAAGCTTGCCTGAACAGAAAGTTTTCGAACTTCAGAATTTGTATCTACACATCGTGGAAGATACATCATTGTACGATCTCCCAAGCGCAAAGCATCACGGCTTGGTAAAGCAAATGCAGCTGGTATCAAGAAAAAAATATCAGGTCAGTACCAGAAAAAACTAGTATAAAATCTATTTTTTAAAAAAATGGACTTACAAGGCAAATTAGAAAAGGTGTGATGACGGTCAGTTTTCTCTCTGTGAGTGCAAGTTCCTCGACAGCCTAGTGCACAGTATCCACTAATGCAGATCATCCGAAACTTGAAAAGTAGCTCATGAGCTGCAAGACACCCTCTTTTCCTCTGGTAGTCCAATGAAGAGGAAACATACTGATCGACTTTTCTCAATATGTGCAATAATTGCTCTGCTCGACTTCTTCCATCCTCTCCACTAATTATGAGAAAGCAACAGAAACATTACTTAAGGAAAGAAAACGATCATAATCATGGCCTATGGTTTACTTCTCTGAAATCAATGCATACATTTATTAGGATCAAGTACATTGTGCCTAGTCAAATGGAATCTTAGGTTCATAAGGACGAAGACTGTTGCAAAATATACTATCGAGGATATGTGAGTGCCCACAATGTACAATGTGCATGGATAACTTTTTGTGCTTTAAAATAATCCTGTAATCTTTTTATTTGTTAATGCATTGAGTAAATTAGACTTCAAAGTCATTTTCCAACTTTTGCAACATTTTGTAAGCAGCATACTAGCTAGTTTTGTTAATTGAACATGCAACACAAATCAGTCAGACTGGCTTGAATTGCAGTTGAGAGATTGTCTTCAAAAGTAATACAGTTGCTGCTACACATTAAAAATATAGCCTAGGTGAACATATCTATTTATTAATAGAGACGAGTTAACCAGAGAGTGAAATACCTTGTAATAAGTATTGTACATAAAAGAGTAATCAGGTTGCCAATAAGGGGGTCAATAACATCAGCAGGCTCATTAGGCAAACCAAAAAATCCAATAGTGGCCTGCCAAGTGAAGCAAAGGAGTTAAGAGGACAGAGGCAAATCAAGACTGCCTCACTGATGAAGAAGGTCAACACTATCACCTTCATAACAAGGTTTCTAGTTTCAGTAGTCAATTTTGGCTCTACAGAAACCAGAGTAGTGCAGGCACTTAAAGCAAGCGACTGCAATCCAAAAACCAAGATAAAAATACAGTAATTTAGAACATAAAAGTGTTGTAATCCTGATGAAGATAAGTAAAATGGCATTGAGCAGAGAAATCATTGGCAATACGCAAACCTGAGTGCGCAGATGCTCAATGTTGGATTCAGAAAATCCATCTTCCTCATCACTTCCCATTAATGTTAATATATAGTCCAGTAATTGGTCTCTTCTTTTCAGTGGGAATGATATACCATTTTCAGCTGCATTTATAACTGCCTGACCTAAAGCACAATGATACACACAAAAAATCCCTGTAGTTTAATCAACAGTACCCTCACTTTCAACTTGCATCAAATTGTATGTGAAAATGATTGTGGCCATGATGATAATATCAGCTACAACAACTACACTTTAATCCCAAACTAGCTGGGAGTAAGATATTATTGCCCTGTTGATCAAATTATGAAAACACATGACAGGCAAACTGACAAAATCTGCAAAGCAATGTGAAATGCTGAAGAATCATGGAGAGGAGGGGACAACGCCACCACACCATCATTTCACCTTCTTGAATAAGATTTCACAATCTTTACCAACAAAAGAAGGAAAGTTCTCAGATGTTATAGATGTGATAGACGCTACAACAATTCCTCGTTCTCAAGCAAATCCAAGTTTTCTCCATTTAAATTCATCTCAGGCCAACATAATATTTTTAAAATTAAAAAAAAGTTCTTATAGGCGAAAAAACCTAGATAGGGCTAAAAAAATTAGATAGGGCTGAAAAACTTCCTACGAAGTATAGGAGCTAGAGTAAATGTACTAACATATGCCTGACTAATTGGTATCGCCTAAATTATAGAACCTTTTTTTTGCTGTTAAATCTATATTTTACAATTTCTTGTTCTGTAAGTTAATTAAAAATTTAATAGAAGATGAAGAAAATGAAATCACCAATAACAGAACTCAAAACATCGTTCCAGCATTTTATCTCACACTTCCAACACAAATTTATTTTAATATCATATCCAAATGTTATCAAACATTTGGCAAAGATGATCCAGTATTTACCCGTCGTTTCAAGTTTTACAACCACATACATTGCATGCAAGCTAGTATATATATAAGAAACTCAAAAGCTGCTGATATGGAAACATATACCATTACCGGAGGTAAATTACTATCCATACAAACCTAATAAATCAATCGCTGTGATGACAGCCTGCTTTGCTATAGGGTGGCGTACATGAAGAAGTCGCGACAGCATATTGACCCCCTGTAAGTAATACAGAAGTCATATAGTTAAAACAATTATGTTCCAGCAGCTGATTGTCCAATGCGCTAAATAATAAAGTTAATTACTTCATCAAAAATAAAAAATAAAAAAAGAGCTTAAGAAAACACTGGCACCTGTTGACAAGAATAAGGTTTTAGAATCTAAAAAAAAACATGTTCTGATAAAGGATGGAATAGTGGACTGTTAACGACAATATTGCATACCACTAGTGCATCTATTCTGGCTTCAATAACAGTTGAAGGAGCATATTTTGCAGCATATCCATACATTAGCGCCAAAGCAGCATGGATATCATCAGATTCTTCCATCTTAGCTTTATCCGAGAAAAATGATAGAAATCTGCAACAGCCAAATCTTCTCATACTCGAGATATGATACCAAGAAAATATGAATTTTAGTACCCAGTTGCCACAAGCTATTTTCTGTCCAAGTGACTGTTACTATCTATTACTACCAAATTCACACCAAATGAGTTGTTACTCAGTAAGACTACTGCATGACACAGCACAAACTGTTCCAACTTTGATTTAGATTGACATGTCAGTTCATTTATTTTGACTTCATAGTTATCATAGTTGGTAACATCTTGAACCGGAAACTCAAAGCATCTGGCAGAAATCGTGAATTAGTTTCTACTAAGAAGAGGTAGATCAGTATTAAGGGGAATCAAGTGCTTAGTGATCCTATTTTTGCATGGGAAATGTTTTATAGCATGTGAGATAAAAGCATATATAGAACAATGAAATAAGCATAACGGCGTGAATGAATCACGAAACAGTAATAAGTATATGCAACAATGTTTTGGTTGAAGTTATTAATTAAGATATTTGTATCATCATAACTTTGCTAATTAGACTGAGACAACTCATAATTAAGTCCCATAAGACCAATTACATCCTCAAATTCATAAACTATACCCACACTGTTAGAAAGTTCCAAATGATTAAGTTTAAGAAATTCCACCCTTCAAGTAGACGAATTTAGTTACCAAGTCTAAGTACTAATTGCTAACAGGAAGTTTCCCAGCCAGAATTAATAGAATAATTACTTCATCAGAATTACTAAATCTAAAGACACTTCAGATGGCAAGAGGATGCAGGGAACTAAATTCATTCCAGGCTCAGACATCACCTTTGAAAGATACTTTGCCCAACATTGTCCAAGATGTCTTTCAGCTTATCCAGAACTGTGTCTAGGTGTGATGCAGCCACCTAAGCAACATTGATTCAACACACTGTAAGCAACATAACTCCAACGACTCAAAGTCTCTTACAATTATATTTCTAACGAAATTTGCAAACTAGGAAAACCAATAGTTTAATTTCAAATGAATTACCAAGCCCATGGCTTTTGCTAAGCCAAGTCTATTCGTTGGAATCGTAATATTGGCTTGTTTATACATCAGATCAACCTTAGCGCGAACATAAGCTCTGTTATGAACCTTCTGCAGCAAAATTCCAAGACACCTGACAAGAAATGACGACCTTTCAAGAAAATCTTTCTCGTGTTACAAAAGGCTGGAAATTCTAGTTGAGCATCAAATGGTCAGATCACTTAATGTTATTCAACCGCAGAGGCAGGAATCTTATTGTTGTGACAATCGCAAGTAAGAATAACTTAAACAGTGGGAAGAGAGGAAGTTCAACTCGCATATCTTAATGGATGTTGCTGTGAGAAGAGCAGTCCGCGGTACCTCAACCATAAAACTGAGGATTTATCTTCTAGAGATGCTTCCTTTCTTTCCTCTTCAGCTCTGAAGAAGGGAACATATT
>DF357317.1:47787-58092 GCA_000787875.1 Solanum virginianum | reverse complement strand
AGCTCTGAAGAAGGGAACATATTTCTCAAAGAGGCTCAAATAGTTACATGGCCTCAAAACTAGACGTCCCTGTTCAATTTAGAGTGACGACAAGGGAACCTTTTTTCCTTAATAGGATAAGAAATATAGTGAGAGTCCTTCCGGAAGGTGAGAGTTGAAACTAAGAAAACCCTGCCTATGAAATATGAAGAAAAAAATGTTTGGATGAACCTGCAATTAGTCACGAAGACAACCCCATCCTATTTTGAATTAAAAAATTCAACAAGTAGAATATATAGGAATTAACTTATTGTCGGTGACGAGGAAAATCTTCTTTTTTACTCTGTGAATGTTGTATACCTCGGTATATGTTTGGCAAAGCTTCAATGGAGAAACTTTAAAGCTATGTGGTCCATATTACTAATTACATGTGGATATTAAAGGAAGTTATTTTCCATCCTCAGGGATTACAAAGTCAATAATTGGAAAGTATTAAGACACTAACTAATTGATTCCTACCAGGAAGATGGAAAACCAAGAAAGAAAATATAGAAAGGAATGTAACCGTTGTGCACTAATGTGAACAATCTACAAAGAAAAAATTGGAGGATCTTTGAAAGGACCGAAATTTCCTTCATGCAACTTTGCTGAATCTTTTTTTTTTTTTTGAAATTTAAGATCACCTGATATGCGGTACTCAAGCCAAGGATCCTTCAGAAACAGCCTCTCTACCACCACGAGGTAAGGGTAAAGTCTACGTGCACTCTACCCTCCCCAGAACCCACTTATGGGACTTCATTTGGGTGTGTTGTTGTGAACTCTATCCTCCCCAAAATCCACTTGAGGAATTTCACTGGTATTTAATTGTGAAATTTTAAACCACCTATGAGGTTCCTATTGATAGTAAACAGTGATACATTGTTCTAAAACTAATAATTGTATAAAACTGTATACAGGGTTGAGTCGCCTTTTTGAATCAATAGTCTCTTTATTTAACAACAATAATTGGCAAGTATTAAGTGTATTTTCAGTAATTCTCTATCCCATCAATAGCTATCTCCACATGCATGTAAAGCAGAAAAAGCAGAAACTTTTTCCACATTTGACCGTATCATTTTCAAATTCAGGGGTTTCTCTTCCTCTAATTTCATCTGAAAAAGGGTCGAGAATACATGACAATGAATGATTAGAATCCTCAAGTATCTAAGCATCAGCTGCAGACTAAACAATGCCTGAATGGTATGCAGGTCAGTTTGCAAGTACATAATCAGGATATCTGGAGTTAAAAGATTCAATGAAAACAAGAACTTAAAAAAGAAAAACTACTCGATGAGAATATATAGCTTTTAGTAACTCTCAAATTGAAGAAAGGTGAAGGGCCTTCTTGATGTCTACCAAGCAAACTTTCAAGAGCTCGGAATACTCTTTTGTACCTAGAATTTTTATTTTTTTAATGACAAGGGGAACCCGCAGCCGCTACCCTTTGGGTGCGCACATGGTAAACTCCTGCTCCTATGCAATAGCTGTATCCCTAGAAATTTTCCAGCATGCAATGCCGTTTTCATCAATAAAATGGTTTATTCCCCAGGAAATAAGTGTGTATTTGGTGTCGGGAGGTATTTAAAATTGTTCAGAATTCTGTCCAAAACAAATAAACCAATGAAAATCTAATCACTATGCTTTTAAGATAAGAAACAAACTATAAGAGCTCAAAAGATAGTAATTCAGCTTTTAAGACAATTTATATAGTTGACCAAGTGGCATTAAGAAAAAATGATTAATCATAATGTTCCATTAATTAAATATGCAGAAAGGCAGTCACACAAGTAAGCAAATTAAGGAGGAATAGTAGTTCCAGGTGCATTTATCAAATTGAAGAAAACTGACATTACCGATGAAGCAATGCAGAGTGCTCGTCATCAGGTTTATAAAGTTCATAATGCCTTTCAAATGCATTTCCAAGTGAGATAACCCAGTCAACATCCTGAATTACATCCAAAGACTCTGCAATAAACTGTCAATAGACGAATTTAGGTCCAACACATATTAAGGGTGAAACTTGACTTCATTTCGCTAAAAGTTAAACATGAGATGCACCATCTTAGGGCTGATTATTAATGAGATTACCCATTTTGTGGCTCCAAAAAGGTTAAAAGATGAGATGCATTCAAAACTTCTTGTGGAACCAGGTGCAGAGAAGTCATGGTTTCAAAAAGAGACAACATGCTTTAAGAGATTGAGAAATATTTGTTGGTCTTACATTGATAATCATGTCATCCCAAGACTCTTGATATGACGGATCCTGCTTTAAGTCTTCTGTATCACTGACGTATGCCTTCATCTTCGGAATCTAGAGCTTAGCAAACAAGATAACCCATTAAGACATGCAGAAAATTGTTTCTGTATTACATAACAAAAGCAAGTATCCAATATTTCTATAGAATATGTCAAATTCCTATCCTATGATGGTCCCCTGATATTACATATTCCAGAGTGCAGATCTGCATTTTAATCTCCCAAACATAGTTTTTCTTTGTCAATTTGATACCTTCCCTCTGTCAAGGCTCTAAACCTCAAGTATCCTTTTCATATTTTCCCCCTTTCATGCACCCATGTTGCACTTTCACTAAACAGCCTCTGTACTGTTGTCTACTACCCCTCCACTGGCTGTTTTACTCGCGCCTATTCCTTCTCATGTCATGAAGAGTTTATGGGGGTTGTAAGAGGTGGACGAAGTGCAATGTGATGGTGGACAGGGGTTTCAGAATAAAGAGTGAAGCGAGAGTGTGGAATAGGCCAAGGCAGAGAAAGCATGTAAGGAAGGGCATGCATAAAATTCCCACAACTTTTGCTAATATAACAGAGGAAATAAGCCAAAGGGCAAATACTAAAAAAGGGGTGGACAGACTAGAAAAAGGGATGACTTAGTCACAATGTGTAGCAGTAATTTCATATTATAAGGATTACTTTTAGAAGTTCCAATATGAATACGCTCGAACCGTAGAACATATACTAAAACCCATAATTTAGCTTGAAAAATTACTCGGCACCTCAATAATGTAGCTGAAGGTTATTGAAATGAATACATAAATAATTCAATTTAGCTAATTAGTAAAATAACTAGGCTTTTGACATCAATTCTCAATTGTCTGGCTGTTTGTATAGTGAACAATTTCAATGCATAAAACCACCAAAACAAAATTGCTCATGTATAAGCTCGTTAACATATTGCATATATGTTATACCTCATCTTGCCAAAACATGTTAATGTTTTTGGGAAAGAGTGGTGCCAGATAACACAAGACCTGCAAAACAAACGCGAAACAAGTGGCAAAACAATAAATTAAACTATTATTAGATTTCAGAAACATTTGACACCCATATACAAAAAATTACAAATAGAGGACCCTTTCTGATAAACTGATGCAGAAAAGAGAGGAACATCACTCTGTCAGAACAAACTGAAGTCAGTATTACTTGGTATTAACAGCAGAGGGAGACAAATGAAAGACTACCTCTAGACGGTACACCAGATGATCTAAGAATCAGTGAAAAATAGAGGGATAAACTAGATAAGGGCATGAAGAAGCCATAGCAACTACCCCGATGCTGAAGAGAATTGTCTTCTCCTGCCCACCTTACATCCTGTGCATTTTCTGGAAAAAATTGAAGGGCAGTCCAGGAACTTAGGAAGGGCAGCCTGGTGCACTAAGCTCCCAGGGAAGGCCCGTACCACAAGGGTTAAAACTATATAATGTTTTAAACATGTATACATATATGATAACTAGATAATGTTTCTACAGTTCAAATTGGTGAGTGAATGCCTTCTATGCGATGACTGAAGATAGAGAGGAAAAAAAAGAACAAACTTCTCGGAGGAAAAGATATTTATGATATCCACCCATAATTCATCATATAGTCCCCTCATGTAGGATGCTTCAATAACTTGTAAAGTTATCATTAAAGCATAGAGCCTGAATAACAATAAAGGATCAACTCCACAAAGGCTCAAACAAATGATATAAAGTTAGGTAACTGGAAATTACAAGTATTCGCCTTCAGATTTCTATCTTTTTCCATCAAATAAAAATCTCTCTTTTTTCATCACATAGAAGTATTCTCATTCACAAACATTGCAAAATTGACCATATACAGGACATATACCAAAAAGGTAAAGAATCCACAAAAGACAAAAGGATATGATTCTTCTACAAACTCCAACTAATCATCTACACAACAAGGAACTGTCTATGTACACCAAGAGAAAATAAGGAAACAGAAACTAATCCTCAACTGAGAGAACCTCGATTCTACTCCTTCAAAAGCCCTCGGGTTTCTCTCTCAAAACAACTCACATTAACACAAGTGCAACCACGTTCCAAGCCCTACATTTTCTCGCCTTCTTCCAGCTAAAGATTAACTCTTCCACAGTTTACAGCATTGCCCATGGAGTGTCAAACCACCTAAACATATCCCACCATATCTTCAAGGTCAACCCGCAATGTAGCAGAAAATGATGCAACAACAAGCACACCAGCTAAGCTTCCCCAAACAAGTGCACATCCAGCTAATTGCACCACATTACACAGAAGTCATTGGCTAATATAGTTATATTAACAAGAAATGGACGTTGGGCCTTACTCAACCCCAAATACTATCTTATGAGGCAACAATTTTCCAATAACATATAAGAATACCAATCTCATATCTACTTGACACCCCCCGCATATCCAGGTCAGCACAGGGACAACTTTGGGGCCAGTATCAGATAAACCAAGAATTAGATGGATCTGGCTCTAATACCATAATAAGGATTGGACTTTAGGCCTACCTCAACCTAAAAGATTAGCTCATGAGGTGAGGATTGTCTAAGGCCCTATAAGGAGATCAATCTTGCACCTAACAACCATGTGGGACTTCACAACTTTTAGAAAAGATGGTCAGATCACTTCAACATGGTTCCAGAGTAAGCACGGTCACCTCAACCTAAAAGATTAGCTCATGAGGTGAGGATTGTCTAAGGCCCTATAAGGAGATCAATCTTGCACCCAACAACCATGTGGGACTTCACAACTTTTAGAAAAGATGGTCAGATCACTTCAACATGGTTCCAGAGTAAGCACGGTCACCTCAACCTAAAAGATTAGCTCATGAGGTGAGGATTGTCTAAGGCCCTATAAGGAGATCAATCTTGCACCCAACAACCATGTGGGACTTCACAACTTTTAGAAAAGATGGTCAGATCACTTCAACATGGTTCCAGAGTAAGCACGGTCCCATGTTCGAGTCTCACATTACACTGCAAGCCTCTTACCCTCGACTCTACCAAACTGCCAGCAATCAAGACTCCTTTGTCAGCCAATAAAGAAACAACAATGTATTTTGCCCTCTATTCAGAAGAAACCTTCAAAACTGGGAAATTAACGATCTCCTCATGCTCCTAGCGACCCTAGCAGAATACAGAAGACTACATACAAACAGAATGGTATGGGGCAATTCCAAGGAGGGGAAATACACGGTCAAAGACAACTACAGCCTCATGAGCTATTGGAATGGGTTGCAAGATAACTGGCCATGGAAGCATGTTTGGAAAATTAGGACTCCTGATAAAGCAACATGCCTCAATGCTTCACATGGCTGACTCTTAATGATGCTGTGCTTACTCATGATCACCTTTGTAAACAGAAAATAGTTCGGGGCAGTAGACGCCATTTGTGTCATCAGTCATCTGAAAATGTCAAACACCTTCTTTTGCACTACCCTTTTGTAGCAGACATGAGGAACTGTTTCCTCATTATGTTTGGTTTACATTGGGTCCTTCCTTGAAACATCAAGGACGCCTACTATAGTTGGATTTTATGGAAAGTTGATAAAACCATCAAGAAGATCTGGAGACTGATTCCAGCAGTAATTTCTTGGTGCTTTGGGAATGAAAGAAATCGCAGATGGTTTGATGGGATCTCAACTCCAAGCCAAGCTCTGAAAGCTAGATGCCTCATCAATCTGTTTAGTTGGAACTTTTTGTCTCCTGTTATTAGTGCTGAAAGCTTTTTGGATTTCGGTAACTCTTTGATCCTAGCTTAATACTCTTGTAGGGGAAATCTATTTGTACACTTTTGCCTTTAGCATCACCCTGATGCTCTTTAGTGAGATCTTTTACTTCATCCAAAAAAAAAAAAGAAAAGAAGAAGAAGAATTTTCACGTGGGCAATGGAAAAGAATTAGGCCAACACATGAGAAGGGTGTGTTAAAGAGAAAATTAACGTCTATTAAAATATGCCCTCTCTAGCTGCTTAGAGGAGATGATTACAAACTTCAACAATTATTATAGTCTAAGATGCTAGAGACAAAGACTTACAGTTAGAATCTGGGTTGCCAGCTGTTCCCTAGCCAGAGGATTATGGAGAAGAACAACCAGGCGTGCAAAAAGCTCCTAAAACATCAAATATGAGGTAAAGTAGTTGTATACATTTCTTAGAGAAGATGAAAGTATATAATTTCTCGGCTGCTCATTGAAACTAAAGTTGATACCTCAGGATGAGGAATATCAACACGAGCTTTACATTCCAAAACTGTTGCACCACTTTGAGAGGATCTACGCCTGCACAATTCTGATATGCATTTACAGACCTACAAAGAAGGCATTTGAATGAGTTATGGTATAAGAAGTAGATGCAAAACCCCATTATCAGTAGCAGATAGAACATGCAAGCTTGACATACAGACAGGAAAGTTTTCAACCATGTCAAAAAATGAAGGCCAAAAGGAGACAAAACATCTCATACCGTTGCAACTGCACCAGTGTAAACTCGTGGTATGATCATCTTTAGCAAAAATGGCCATAAAACATGCTACAATCCGCAAAAACTGAATTCAGTTAGTTCCAGAAATAATAATAAGCATAAAGAGGTGATGGGAGGTAAATAATGAAAAACTTTCACGCAGAGTACTAAACTGAAATTTCAAAGGGAGAAGTGCCCTCATACCTCCATCTCAGGGACAGTAACAGTTATTAGAAGAAGACCCTTTTCACAGATTGCTCTCAATTCTGACAGTGTTACAGCATCCATCTTCATCTGAGATTATTCGAATATCGTTTAGTTTAGCATATAAAAAATGGCATTCTATAGAAATTCTGGCACACTAATTAAAACATATGCAGGACTCTAACTCAAGTTGAAGTTCCCTATAGATGGGGAATAGGAACCACCTTATCTAACCACAAAAATAATGATAGGAACCACCTCTCCCTCTCCCTCCCCAAAAGCCAAAGGAAGAACTCCTCTTTTTGTCACCCACAAAGAAAAGGGCAAGCAACTCAACACAATCATGAATGTAAGATGAAATTGCTGAAAATATTGAAAAAGAGGCAACACACCACCCACTGCAAGTTCCAGAATTTTTTACCAGAGATGCATACCTCCACTTTCTTGTACACAAAAGGGTAATAACCACCAGATGACGAGTCCAATTCCCTGGATCTCTCAGTATCATCTCTGTGCAAACCAAACATTGCAGCATGGCGAACAAGATATTCAATGAACAACTCTCCAGAAGGACCAACCAAGTAACAGTGGGAAGCCATAACCACAATTAGCTGCCAGCAAGCCACACAATTACATAGAATCTAGAAGCAGAGTAAGTGTTTGCATAACTCGGCCACTACAGGCAAACTTTCAACTTTTAAATACCTCTGCAAGGGCCTTACAGACCCCTAAATTAAGCTCATCCAATAACAGCTTCACAAGTTCAATTAGTAAAGGCCTCTTACTATGCCAAGCCTCGGATAATCTACAAAAGTAGTCGATGACAATCACATGGGGAGAGACAAGATAACATGACATTAACAAATTGAGGTGGGAAAGATAACCTGGGCAATAAATGCTTCAATACAGAAAGTGCACCAACAGCCAGTGGTTCTTCTTTCAGCTTGCATTTCTGACAGTGGCAAAGAGCAAATACACACCATTTAATGGAACAATTACCTTATAAGCAATCAAGTCTCACAACTAAGTTCGCAGTCGTATTTTTTAAAATAAAGAGTTGAATTCTGAAGTTCAATAACAAAATAGAGGAAAATGAAAAAAGGCTACATCCTTCCCTATTGCAAGCTTTTGGTCCCTTCTAGTTGCCGCCTTGATAGGTGATACACTGAGCAATATATCATTAAGTTCTTGCATTACAAAGCATGAAGGAGAAGATACGCACATTAAGAAGGAAGACAAATAAATCCTCCGGGTACACCAGACCAACTGTTAGGAAACAATGCTGAACTTCATTGTAAGTCTGCCATTCACACAAAATCCAAAAGAACTATATATTAGTCAAATATAACATGCAAAGATACAGAGAACAATTTTGAGAGATGAGGCAGATATTTGTAGCAGGGAAAAAAGAAAGCCCCCGGCCGGTTATGTTAATATGACCAAAAACAATGGAAGGAGGAAAATCAACCTTATACTACCTTCAGAGAATCTACTAATTAAAGGACTGTATTCAAGATGACAGTGCTGTTAGCCTCTCGATTTTCTAAAGCTTTAGATATCCTTATCAGGGCTGCCAGAAAGCTATCATTGCTTGCAAGATAGCTTGCTTTAGATGTCTCAGGGCTCACAGAAAGCTGCTTCTTTTATAACAGTTAGTAACTTACCACTTTAATAACAACAGAACCTCTTCCTTCCAAAACTGAGAACAAATAAAAGCAGCCATCTTCTTTAAAGGGAGGGCATATAAGTACCAAAAGTATCTACACATACATGTGGATGAACAAATTAAGGCCACACACAGCCTGGGAGTGGGAGTATCATCAGACATTTTAATGTAAGATCTTTCTACCATGCTCTATAGACGAGAAATCCAAAGGCTTCTCTCTCGTAGCTAGAAAAAGTTTTCTACGCATAATGGCACAGAAAAAGTTTTCTTATTGGGCAGCTGCTAGTAGTGTGATTCTTACTCCTGAAAATCTCAGGAAGAGAGGAAACATTAGTTCATTGGTGCGTCAAGCATAGTCTGGAGAAGAGGTCATACAAATCGCACATCTACAGTGTCTTTTTGCAAAATTATTATATCTGATCTGATGTGTGCTAACTGGCAGATGCCAACAAGAAGTCTTATCTCCTCAGAAATTGGAGAGGAAGAACCAGGAGAAGAATCAGTTAAGGTTACAGAGGATCTTTCCACGTGCCATTTTTGGACTATGCCAAGAAGCAACAGAAGATCTATTTGAGGAGGAAAATACATTGATACCAATTAAGAACAGTTTGTTTTCTCTTTCAAAAATTTCGAAGTTCACAGAAAATCTCTCTTTGTCTAGAAGATTGAACGGGATTCCTCTCTCTTTGTCTAGAAGATTGAATGGGATTCTTAGAATCTAACACATTTATGTAAGCTTGTAAACCCGTACGCTTCTCTTGGATTAATCTAACTTGTGAAAAAAACAAAACCAACCTAAGGCCTCAAATACAGAACTTGGACCTGAACAACTTTCCAAGCTGGAAACAGGCATCAACTGGTTAATCAATGAAATGTACTCATAAAGGAAAAAGAAAAAATAAATCAATTGACAAGACCTTCAGCCCAACTGAGAAATCTGAATGTTCTTTTTTGTCACTGCTTCTACAAACCACAGGAAGAAGAGTTGACAATATCACAGTAAGGTCCTGCACACATCAAAGGTAGTTAGCTAACTATCTAAATCAGAATGATGCCATAAATGCAACATGTTAGCAATGAAATGATTGCATATAACATCATCCATACATCGCTAGCATTGGTGAAACCCTAATGGCTGTCTAGATAAGTTACAAGTGACATTTGTCCCTAGGGTTAGCTCAATTGGCAAAGGTTGAAGGACTTGTGTCTTAGATCACAAGTTCGGGCCTTGCGCCAAGAAAACTAAGTCCAGTATTCAAGTGGGGACAAATAGAAGTGGCCCAATCATCCCCAAGTTTCAAAAGGCTGCAGTTGGCCCAATGGGTTGGCTCCAGACAGATTTTTGGTCATCGAAAAAATTACAAGGGGCATCCCAACAGAAATACAATTTGAGGCAAGAATATATCTAAAAGAACCTGGAATAGACCATCAAGTTACAGTGAGTAGGTTTGACAAAATTGTTTGGTCAAAGGACTATATAAGAATACAGATAGTTACTCATATGTACAACCCAAAGAAACAGTTAATCTCTTTCAATGTTATTTTTTTAATTTCTTGCCCGAACCATTGTAGAACCCTTTTCATTTTCATAAGCTGTATCTTACGATGTATGAAAGTATATACATTGTATATACATTACATATACACCTTTATCCCTTACAATGCATTACATAT
>DF357317.1:0-31468 GCA_000787875.1 Solanum virginianum | reverse complement strand
ATCGACCTATTTTGAATATAATCAGCTCATTGAAGGGAGACTAAACCTTAGAGCTCAGTGGAAGAGAGAAATTTGATTACCTGTTTTTGGTTGAAACTTTATTCTTTCAAACCTCCCTTTAAACAGGGAGTCTTATTACAACAGCAGGAAACATAACTCTCAATAGTTATAGTTTGAATTAATTACGGTTCGCGACAAATATTTAGTTGTAATTACAGTTTGAGTTTTGTATAATTTGTTTGATTTATACAAACATTGTGCATAAATCAAATTATATAAAGAAATATACAAGCACTATGAATTATATAACGAATTATACAAAACATCGTGCATAAATTGTATAGCAAAATATACAAAAACTACGAATTATATAGCAAATTATACAAACATATACAAATATTATGTGAGTCATACAAATGCTGCTATAATTATAATTACAAAATATAATTATCCAAACTATATTATGAAGCATAATTAAGATATTTTTAAGTGACTATATGCGAAAGTTCTAGTGAAGTGTAACTAAGTAGTTTTAAACATAAGGCCCATTGGGCTGTACTTGGAATTACTTGGGCCAACTATAGGATAAGCTAAGTTGTGTTTTCTAGCCCAATGTTTATAGTATAGTGAGGGGACGTTTGGTTACTGTTTAGGAGGTGATTTATTCATGTATTAAATTCTTTGTATTTTTTGTCATATTTGATACTATATCAATTTTTTAATGTATAGAATTCAACACCTTACATGTACACTATTTGATTAGCAATTTAGAATTTCGTATAACTAATGAATGTATAAATTATGAGAGAATTTATATATTATTTTATACAGAATAAAAAATAAAATAATTAATACTGCATAAATAATTAAACTTGGTGTAACTCTATTCCACAACCAAACAACCCCTTATTGAATGATACAATTCATAAATAATCAACTTGTAATTGAAAAATAGTTCATCACAAAATTTCATCTGTAAAATTTTACACTTTAAATCAATAATTATTTTAAAAAATATATTATCAAAATATCGTACGCTATTTCTATATTATTACTCTTTTTTAAGTCATGATCTTTTGTGTGAGTAAATATCATGAAAATCACTCAAAAATTTATTTTACTTCACTAAAATTATTAAATTAGTTTTCTTATAATAAAAAAATATTTTTAATTTACCTAATTATCTTGAAAGTGGTTAATCTATCCCTTTTTTTTCTTTTCTTATCCAATCACAAATATCTATATAAAATTTCACTAAATGGCAGACATATCACATGGATCAGACAGAGAAAAAACTAAACTCAACTTTTTGTTTTTAGATTTTATAAATCACATAAAACTAAATTTTTTGAATTAATTGTTTACCAAATTTTGAATTAATATAGAATTTTTAAAAAATATTTTGATATATTCACGTATCTTTAATTATTTAACCACATGATCTCTAATTTTTTTTAAATTTTGTTTTTTATATAAAGTTAAAATTAAATAAATAAATTGAAACGACGAAAATAATAATCATTAATATAGCTGAAGACAACTGTAAAGATTATTTTCCATATCCATGTAGGCCAAAACTAAATAAATTTTTAACAAGTGGCTAAAAATTTTTTCCAACTATTTCATGATTTTTTCACCATCATTGTTTTAATTGTAGAGATATGTTCCACTAATTCTTTTTCAATGATTATGTTTTCTTGTCACACAAACTCAATAAGTTTGGTGACTGATAAGACTGGATTAATTATACTTATATTTAGAGAAAATTTAATGGATTTAAATAATAAATTTTTCAAGATATAGAATTTGTTTGGGTAAACTTATTTCAAGTGACGTTTAACCATAAGTCAAGTTAGGAATTTCAACTTTAACTTATTATTATTATTATTATTATTATTTTACCTTAGCTTAAAAATATTCTTTTACTTTATTCAAACACTAAAAAAGAAAAGATTTTAGGTTATTTAAAATAAGTCGATCCAAATTGATTCATAATTTGAATCAAACTTGTTGGATTATGTCAAATCCATTCTTCTCTTGCTAGTTTGTATTAAAATTTCGATCAATCTGAATTCGTATTGTTCAAGGTTCGTTAAAGAGAAAGCGCTTCTTAACATGATTTTTTTTATAGTCAAACTTTGAAATTGAAACTTCTGATTAAGAATAAAAGACTCTATTTAGTATCCATCCAACACCACATCTCTCATTACTTAATAAAAATTGAAATTATAGTTAGCTAGGTATTACCTAGGAAAAATAATACAATTGTTTCTTAGTTTGACAAAATATGGATCATCTTGTTCATTTTTATTGAAAGATCGGGGGGCAATTTACAAGGACTTTTTAATTGATAATGACATTTTTTTTCTTGAAAATGATGATTGTTACTAGGAAGACATAGTAGTACAAATTTCAATTATTTCACTTGAAATAAATGTTCAAATATTTGATGACTGAAAATTATTATTATTTTTATCTAATTATTTGATATTCAAAATTTATTAACTCGATTTATTCAGTATTTATACATGATATATACACACTAAAAGGATAACATATTTTTTAATAAATAAAATAGAAATTAATTTGTTTAATATTAATAGGTCAACTTAATCCCAAACTAGGTGTTGACTTTATTGACCCCCAACCCTCTTAGCTTTTCCCTTTCTATGAGCAAAGTTAGCCCCCCACACCCTTTTTTTTTTTGGAGTCAACAACTAGTTGGTGAGTTTTGAGCTAAATTGTCAATACCTAAAAATTATATTTTTCAAATGGTCAAAATTTGTTTCTATTTTACTTTGATATAGGTAGATTTTATGGCGTGGTAGTTATGTTAGATCGATATTGTTATGCAGTATAGAGGGTTGGTTAGTCACGAATGTACGTCGATATTCAAAAGATAATATAATGGAGGTATAAGTGTGTGGATGTGCTAGTGATGAGATGTGAAATATTGATAGAGATAAGAGTTAGGAGAGATATAGGACATCGCTAGACCAGAGGAGAACTAGAAGAAATGATTATAAAACAAGCAAGTTAGGAGAGATACAGAGAAGTAAATAGACCAGAGAAGAACTGAAAGAGATGATTATAAAATATGACATAACTTCACCTCAATGAAGACATGACCTCGTATAAAAACGAGTGGAATTAGATCGAGAATTAGGCTTAGTACTGATAGTCGTCTAGTCGAAAGTTATCACACTGTATGTGAAAGTGACAAGGACATAATCACTATTTAGTAATATTTTGTTGTTATATTTTCTTTCTACCTTGTTTCAATTTTTCTTCACATGTCAAATCAAAGATCTATCGAAAAAAGCTTTTAATGAACCGATTGTGCCCCAAGCTCCGTCCTACTAATGTATAGCACTCGCTTTGAAAAGAACTTTTTTCCTTCACTTAAATAATAGATACACAAGTTTTCTTATTGGTTATAATTGTAAACAAGTTGTCATATTATTTAATAGAATTATTATTATGGAGGTATCAATAAAGCAAAACTTTATGGCTAATTAATTACTTATATTGACTCAACCCTCTAGAAAGCTACTAATAGAGTACACTTAATTAATTTAATAGTAGTACTCACTTTATGGCTAATTATCTAGACACATCTGCTTTTGGTAGTGATAAAGTCTGTATATATTTTATCCTCTTTAGACCTCACTTGTGAAATTTCACTGAATATATTATTGTTATTTTATTAGGATAGATAAAAGTTGAAAATAACTTATACGAGATAATAATGAAGTGGACTCTGAGAACGAATAAGTATCAAAGGAGCGAGATTGTGATAATTCTAGCATGTAAAGATAAGGAGCACAGAAGCACCAATCGGGGGCGTGGAAGATCGACTATTGTAGATTTGAAGAGAGGTAGAAGAAGAACCAGCGGGGAAAGTGATTAGACAAGTATGAAAATTGAGCAATTGATAATTAATGTGCGCTTTGATAGATATTAATTGATAATAGTTCCCATAGAAAACTCACACACTTGATAGTTCATTATGAAACTAGAAAAATCAAGAGCGATACTTTTATATTCTTAATTATCTTTGTATAACAACCAACAATGATTGTATCAAAATGGTAAATATTTTTTGCTTTCTTAACGGTTCAAATACCTTTGATATGAAATAACCTTTTTTAGGAAATAGCCCATAATATAAAATCTTTCGATACAAGTTTAAATTTAATAAATATTCAATGCAAATACCAGATATCATGCAAAAAAAATTAAAATAAAAAAATAAAACACTTTATATAATAATTATCAACCATATAAGAAGAGTAGGTATGTCCATATGGAAATTTCCAAAATAAATTAATTATAACTTATTTTTGGCATGTCTATTTTCTTTTTCATTTCCATGCTGAAAATGATGTATCTTCCCAGAATCAACTTTAATCATACAAAAATACAAAAGGAAAAAAGACAAGATGCTAACTTTCATTTTATCTAATTTTGCTCAAGTTTATAATTTTATAATGTTAAAGTTCAATAATATAACTTTTTAATTAAAGTGAAAATAAATATATTTATGAAAGAGGAAAAAGAAAAGTAAAGCAAGTAATCAAAAGACATATGTGCCCAATTTATTTAATTTCAAGGAAAATAAAAAGTCAGCCACAAGGTTCTTAAATTTGGTGGAGAAAATGGCAAAAATAATCCCTTATATTTGGAGCAATTTTGGTCTTTCAAGTTTAATTTTTTATCAATATTAAATAAATGTTAGTTATTTAATTTAACATGAATTATAAATGAATTTTTTTTTAATCAAACACAACAAGAAAGTCCTATCAAATCACATAAACGACCAAAATACTGAATTAGCGTAAACTACATTTAAAAAAAAAAAAGTTTTAGTATAAATATCTTAAGGGTCATTTTTGTCAATGTATTTGATAGATTAAAAATGTAATTTTAGTACAAATATCTCATTGTAGAGCATAAAAGTCCAGAATATTTTTTTTATAAAAGTATATTTGTAATTAAAGGGATTAGTTATTATTTAATATAATTTAATATACAGAGGTGGAAATTGAAAGGGCGGTTATGGCTGCTATTAAAAGACAAATTAGGATAATTATTAGAGCTGGAAAAAATTGAAAGTCATAATTAATAATACTTAAATACAATATCAAAATAATACATTATAGTTTTAATTAAATTATACAAAAGTCCTTTTCATTTAAATTATAAAATTTGAAAATTTAACTTATAGCATTTTGAAAAGAAATATATTTTCTTGGCCAAGAACTTCAAAAAATAAGATATGTACCGATCTTATTTCAATCTTACGAGAGTTCAACGAAAATTCTTGTTATTGAAATGTCTTCTGAATTAAAGACGAATAAAATAAAATCGTGGTCCAAAATTTTGATATGGTCCAAATATATTCTCACATGCTTAAGATTGGTCTCTCTATTTTTTGATTTTATTTTTTTATTTTATATATTCAGACTAGAATTATACAAATTATTTTCAATTAAAACATGTTAGAATTTACGACTTATAGAAACTAATTTGTATGATTAAATGGCGTGATATTGTTCTATATAATTAACTTATCTACATAATAAATATATTTCACAACATGTCTTAAGAAAATTCAAAATGTAAACAATTTAATATGATATCGAAACTCTTTATAATGCATTGATAAAATGCTCGATCAAAATAATTATAATAGGAATATCTAAATAAAATTTTGCTAATAAATTTTAAAATTATTAATGTAGTAAATTTTAATTTTTAATCTATATCTCAAAAAGGTCCACTAGAAGTGTATGGTGGATTGCAAAATGATGGAAAATATAATGAAGTGATATAGATTCAACGTAATTATTATTATTCTGAATTTCCAATTTCCTTATAACACAATTAAGGGCTCATTTGGTATGAAGTATAAAGAATAATTAATTTTATTTGTTTGGCATGAAGTATAAAGAATAATTAATTATGAAATTAATTTGATGATGATTTTATGAGAAACGACAATAACAACATACCCAGTGAAATTTCACAAGTGGGGTCTGGGGAGGCTAGAATGTACGCAGACCTTACCACTACCTAGGTAGAGAGGTTGTTTCCTGGGAACCCTCATCTCAAAATTCATACGCAGAAATGACTAGATGTGACCAAAAGTAAAAGAAAGCACATGACAAAACACAGTGAGATTAAGTTTCGCTATATTATGTCTAATCACCTCCCCCCAGTACTTCTTCGATCTACTACAAGTACTTTTGGATATTCAATTGTAATCTTCTACGGCATTCTTGTTGAACAGACAAACCAGAGAGGGCAGTGAACTGGCGATCATCAATCGATCTTCACAGATGAGTAAATGAAGTCTCGCTTCCCTCATCTTCTCAGCCACCGGGGTCACCTCTAGTTTCTCTCGAATGGTCTCATTCCTAACTTTGTCGCTCCTGGTGTGACCACACATCCATCTCAACATCCTCATCTCTCCAACATGCATCTTCTGAATATGTGGATTTTTGATTGGCCAACACTCCACCCATCCAACAAAGATGGTCTAACCACCAATCTGATTTTATGAGAAAAAATTATGAAATTAATTTGATGATGACTTTATGAGAAAAAATCATAAAGTAAATTACTTTAAAATTGTAATAATAATATTTTTTTTTTCATATTAGAGGTGAAATAGTAAATCTAAAAATAACTAATTCTGAATAATTAATCTCAAGTTAACTTATTTCCTAATCAAATGAATCCTCGCAAAAAAGACATATAGTGGTACACATACCATGTGTAGGAATATCGTACATGCATACTAAAACCATTGAGAACCATTGGTCTTTTTTTCTTTTGGTTTTCGAAGGATTCTCGATACTTGTATTGAAATTCGATAAAATTTAAATTCGTTCATTACGAAAACTTTTCTTTGAGGCCAATGCTTTCAACAAGATTTTTGTTATTTTAAAAAATTTATATTCAAAATATCTGATTAAAAATACTAAAAAAATTTAAATTATCCCATCACAACACACATTAATTTTAATAATTGATAGATTAAAATAATTTACTTTTGTGCTTTAACATATTCCCCCCGTACATAAAGGTATTAGCTACTACTTATCTAAATGGAACATGGCATCTAGATTTATTATTTTATTTCATTTAAGAAAAATAATTTACGGGAGGAGATTGTCGTTTATGAGTTCAATCGAATTTAATATTTTTACTTAAATTATATATTTATTTAAAAAATTATTGAATGTGTATGAATATTAATTTAGAATGTACTAATATATATATATATATATATATATATATATATATATATATATATATAAATTACTCAAAGATATATTAAAAATAACTTTTGTACAGCTACAAATTAAAAAAAAAAAGGTAAACTTGCATAAAAAATGCTATATACCTATGCTAAAATTTTGATACCAATTAATTATTGCTAATATTTTTTAGGCTTTAATTTAGTATTTATTCCATATATTGATATAAAAATCTATTCATCAAATTTACATTTAAATGTCATGTCAGGCGCATCTATCATGATTGAAACAGACTAGTTATCAGATTTATTTATCATCGTCGGCATAGTCATAAAAAAACTTATTAACTTTCTAAAAAAATATTACGAGCTAGATTCTATTAACTAATTATTGTTTCACCTAATATATATATATATTTCCACCGTCCAATTTATTAGGTATATTGTTCCTAGCTTTCCCAATAACCACAAATAGATAATAAATTTAATTTACAAAGTTGACTAGTTATTATTGGGGTTCATTTATATATTTTTATTAATGTATAGCATGATTACTTAATAATTGGACTTGTTCTTCTCAAACAAATTATACAATTATTTTGTTTAAAGAATCTTAATTAAATTGATTCGGAAACAGCCTCTCTACTTAGGTAGTGGTAAGGTCTGTGTACATTCTACCCTCCCCAGACCCACTTGTTCGATTTCACTGAGTATGTTATTGTTGTTGTTGTAATCTTAATTAAATTGATGTATTAGATACTTTAATGTTGTTGGCCAGCTAATTAAAGGATAAAAATATATTCCTGAATTAAGTAATTTATTATTGAACAATAAATAAATAAATAATTCGTTCCCTTTCATAGATAAATCTTTTTCTTTCAACTTGTTTAGCATCTAAAAATAATAATAATAAAATTAGCATGTTGTTGTAGTTTGATATAAACAATTATGGACTATGTTCGATGTTTTTTACACTCCAATATTATTATATTTTTCTTAATTAAAAAACTTTTATTATGTAAACAAGAATTAATCAACTCTAAGATAAAATGAAACGAGGTTTTTGTCTTGTCGACACGTGTACATCGAATGACGAACTTATATACAATTAGTAGGTTTGTTAGTAAAAGCTTATTAGAATTTCATGCACTAATTAATTTAAATTTATTTCAAAAGATTTCATCCTAAAAATAAAACATTCTTTATTAAAAATAATTTATATTTAGAATCCAAATCTAAAATCACTAATAAATAATGAAGAAACACTTATCATTCCATTTCTACAACCTTTGGTGGTAACAAAATAATATTATTTACACCTTTTCCTATGCCCATAGTAGAGACAAAATTGATATATTGATTACATATTCGATCGAATCCTTAGTTTAAATTTTATATTTTGCAGTTAGAAATTTATTAAATATGTATAAATTATTATTTAAAACTTAATAATTTAAAAGAATTATATTTTCGAAGTCATAAACTTTAGATTCTTGTTAGTCCTCTCAACCTAATTACTTTCTCCGTTCATCTTTACTTGTCCCCTATTAACTTGACACACAAATAAAGAAGGAGTAGATGAGTAATTTACCAAATCACCTTGAAAAATGTATCAGAAAAATGATTATGATTAATGATAACGGCAAATTAATAATTATGAGTAATATTATCTCTTGATTTCATAAACTAAAAAAGTATTATTGAATATCTCAAAATAATATAGTGAACAAGTAAAGATGAACAAGTAATAAGAATTTCCTTTTTCCCAATGTAAAGTTGCTTTGTGGTCCTATATTAGTTGTTAATGGAAAATATTTAGGTAAACATCATCTAATTACCTACTTAAATTCCAAAATTACCCCTTGACTCCCTTTTCTAATTTAATTAAGTATTTAGGTGATCTCCTTTGAAATAAATTTACTTGTCTAGTGCATAATATGATAATGGATGCACCTAACTAACTAATCATGTCTTATTTCCACAAGTGGTTAAAATAGAGAAATACCTACCCCTAATAATGAAATTCCAATTGTCTATATTAAGTGGACCAATTTTAAAACACCAAGTCCAACTTTGTTATTTAAAAAAAATGATAATAATAATAACAACATATGGTCATTCCGACAAATAATTACTACTACAATAATAATAATATATCTAGTGAAGTCTCACAAGTGAGATCTGGAGAAAGGTAAAATGTATGCAAATCTTACCACATCTCATAGAAATAGAGAGGTTGTTTCCGAAAGACTCTCGTCTAAAAAATATCAAGCCCCATAAGCAGAAGATACTAGATGCGGAAAAAAGAAGAAAAGAAAAAAGAAAAACGACTAAAATGAAAAGCAAATGATAGTATGTAAATACGATCAAAGTGACAAATATAAGATGGATAATAACAACACAAAATATAAAAACACGATTATTTCTACTAATCTACTATATCACAAGGCCAGAAAACAATATATCCTTACTAGCCTATTAGCCTTCTTCCCTAATACATGACATCCACTCATTTCTATCTAAGGTCATGTCCTTGGTGAAATGTAGTTTGAGTCACTTAGTTAGTGTATATTCCATATACAGTCAAACTATATTCAATTTTTGAGTACATCATAATATATATTCAGTATAGAGTTCATGTATAAGTAATCTATATTGTATAATCAGTATATACTTTTTATGACTCTTGACAAGATATATGTATAGTCAGTGTATATCTTCTATGATTTTTGACTTTTTTTTTATATAGATAAAATATGACTAGTATTTATTGTAAATTAATTAGCTTATTGTAATAATTGAAATTGATCCTTTTAAAGAATTAGGATCAGAGTCAATGTCCAATATCGATATCAAAGCTCGATTATCGAATTTACAATATTTCGAGGTTTATTTTAGAAAGTGATACTCATAATATAATTTTTTAAATAAAAAATTTAAATTCGAGATCTCTGATTAAAAGAGAAAGATTCTGACTATTTTATCACCATGTTGATAATAAGGTTGAATACATCTTAATCAAGTGCTTATCCAAAAGATATAAAAAATTCTTTTAATAGCCTTTAATTTTTTTTACCAGTATATTTTATTATATTTTCAAAAGTGGGGTCTAATGTCATTTCAACAGCCATAATTAGGCAGGTTCAATTAAAAAATATTTTGGTTACATAATGGGATATTTCTACGTAAAACAATGGATTATTAGAATTTAGATTGTGACATGGTTTAATTATCTAATAATTAAATTAAACAAAATTATATTAATCCAAGTACCAACTTGTCATTATAAAAATACTTCTTCCTCTCTATCATATTTTATGTGACATCTTTTCATTAAAAAAATGTTATTTTACCTTAATTAAAAATAGTTTAACTTTAAAATTCTCAGTCACAAATATCTAAGAATGATTCTAGACGATAAGTTTCAAAAATTTTTTTTTTCTTAAACACCATGTCAAATCAAAGAATACTACGTAAAATAGAATGGAGAGAGTAATTAATATATAGGCAAGTGATATGTTGTATGAGTTTTTGAAAGAATATCAATGAGAATATATCACACTCTCGTTATACATGAGGTTTGAAGAAATGTCTGATCACAAGATTGTATTGCATTTTCATAAGAGACTGTACCAACTAATCATATTACTATAACTTTGCAAGTTACGTCAAGATTGTTACGTCGATAAAATAAAATTAAAAAGTACACAAAAAGACTTTTTGCAAAAGGGCATTAGTGTCTTTATACATCCTTTGTGGTGGTTAATATATAAAAGCTTGAAAATGACTTGCTATTTATATCTTAGATTTCACAAGTAGTTTTCTATAATATTTTTTAAAAACAACTATATATCGTAATCTAATCGTTTTCTTGAAAATATTTTAACGTATTTTTTTATACATACAAAAACTCAAAAAAGGTTTTTGTAATTTGCTGAATTCGTACACTATACTTTTCTATTCTTCTTGGGATTTGTCCCATTTTTTCCAATTTTCATATCATTTTTTCTTCAGACTTTTTCTCTTACTGAACAGAAGTCATCAAAAAAAGGCAAAAATCAGCAAGTTTGGAAAAAGGTGATTTTTTTTAGTTCTGTTTTGTATGTTTACTGTTTATCTTTTTTGAAATATAGTTTCAGAAAGCTTAAAGTTTGCTTCTTTTTTGTATTCTTTGAAATGGGGTTTGTTTTATTCAACTATTTTCGTTGATGTTTGTGGTGAAAAATTGAAGTCAAACATGTTTGTAGCTTGGTGGAGAAAAATTAAGAAAAAATGGGTTAATAGGAGGAAAAAAAAAAAAGAAACACTAGGTGGCTTTAGTGGATAGAGATATGTGGTACTTTTTGGTAGTGAGAGGTGTGAGGCATTCTGTGGCCTAGACAAGAAAAATTTGCAAAATTTTATATGAATTAATGTGTGTGTGTTTTATTCTCAGTTCTAAGTTGGATTGTTTTTGAATAAAGGGTGTGGTTTTATGATGGGATATTAGGTTTCTAATTTTGTAGTCTGTTCTCATTTGTCCCAGCTTTGGTGGGCGGAGATATGTCATCTTTGTTGTTGGTAAGAGGTGTCAGGTATCTCGTGAATTTAGTCAAGGTGTGTGAAAGCTATTCCGGACACCATGATCATAAAAAAGGAAGAAGAAAAATTAATGTGTGTGTTTTATTCTCAATTCTAAGTTGGATTGTTTTTGAATAAAGAGTGTGGTTTTATGATGTGAGATTAGTTTCCAATTTTGTAGTCTATTCTTATTTGTCCTAGTTTTGGTGGACAGAGATACATGGTACCTGTTGTTGGTATATCTCGTGAACTTAGTCGAGAAGTGCAAAAGTTGATCAGGACACCACGATCATAAAAAAGGAGGAAGAATAATTTGCGATATTTTGTATGAACTAATGTGTTAGTTTCAAGTTTCATTCTCAATTCTTAGCTGTATTCGGGAGCTGAGAATGACACAGAGAGTTGAAATGATTTCTTGAATGAGCTGAGAATTGAACAGAGATTGAATTTGATTTTACACATTTCTATTATAAAGATTTGATCTTTTTTGCCAATAAATGCTAAAAAGGACAAAATGGGCATGTAGAATAAATGATATCTTAAGACAACTACATGGTTACAGCTGAACTCGTAACCGAAAGTCTAGCTCCGCCCCCTGGATACCTCTATTGAATGTTTTCAATTAGTACAATGTTAATAGGTCATCATCGAAACACATTTTAAGAGATATCATGTTGTTGGAAGATGCTTATTCTTCTTGTTTTCATGATTGTTGTCATTTTGTTGCGTTCGTGTAATACGACAGTTGGGTCTAACTCAATGCCAAAAGATAGCTCACGAGGGAAGGACTGCCCAAGTTCATATAAGCAGACCATCCGCCAATTCTCCAATTAACCTGTGACTCTAACCTGCTATAACAGATCTTAACCATTTCTTGGTGAAATATTCCTTTTGCAGCTTTTCTTTTGGCATTTCATAAGATTGATCAGGACCTTTAGGGTTTATTATATGTTGGATAACATCAACAGAGTCTAAGAACCCACAGCATTTCGATTTTCTCTCACAATCACCTCTCATCTCGTGTGCGCTTGTGCTTTTGTCCTCGAGGAAGGTAGAGTGGTTTGTATACTGAGTAGCCAATAATCTTGATCTAGTAGGAGATTTGGCTCATTTATTTTGTTTGGGGTTCATATAGGAGATTAAGTTCAACTAACTTCGGGAGGCAAGTATGCAGTTCATGTTACTTAAGATTACGAGCAGTTATTGCAAATATAGATGATATCACATTACAAAAAAAGCTGGGATTAGATATGAACTTCCTCATAATCAATTGCTAAATTGCTCATAACTGACTATTCTTTTTGATAATCTGTCACTAAACCGTTGCTAAATGGGGTAAAAAAAAAACTGTCCATAGCCAATTGTTGTTTTTTTACTGCGTAGTAGTAAGGTCTACATACATTTTACTCTCCCCATACCCCATTTGTAGGATTTCACTGGGTATGTTCTTATTGTTGTTTTTTTAGTAAAAGATATTTACACCTAGCGGAGTAAATATTCTTTCGCTTGTAGTTAGTTAATGTGTTTGTAGGTTGATTTTGCTATAAGTAGGTGTTAATTGTTCTTCTTTTCTATTTTCAGGTCAAAGCTGGGGAATTTTTTTTAAAGCCGGATGTGTGCTTTAGCTTTTCTGAAATTCTTGGCCCCTTTCTATCCAGTATAAACTTGAAACTTTCTGGAATTATGCATGTCTGGTCTTGGGGCCATTGCCGACAATATTGAGAGAACCATTACTTTGTCGGATAGGACAAAGTCACTTGATTCTTCATTCATTCATGACAATAACGACATTACCAAATTGACAAATGGTGAAGTTTGTCTTACTTCTGAAACCACCCACTTTAGAGTTGGGGAGCTCTTATTACCAAATGGGGAATCCTATTCTGGGTCCCTGCTGGGCAACATACCCGAAGGTACTGGAAAGTATAGGTGGTCTGATGGTTGTCGGTATGAGGGTGAGTGGAGACTTGGGATAACACATGGTCATGGGAAACTAGAATTTCCTTCTGGTGCTGTTTATGATGGTGAATTTTCAGGTGGTTATATGCATGGTGAGGGGATATATATTGGACCTGATAAAGTGACCTATAGGGGACGCTGGCGATTGAACCTTAAACATGGTTTAGGATATCAAATGTATCCCAATGGAGATATTTTTGAAGGGTCCTGGATTCAGGGTATCCCTGAAGGACCAGGTAAGTATACATGGGCTAATGGGAATATATACTTTGGAAATATGAAAGGAGGGAAAATATCAGGGAAAGGAACTCTCACTTGGATTAATGGAGATTCATACGAAGGGAGCTGGTTAAATGGTGCAATGCATGGCGTCGGTATGTATACGTGGAGTGATGGTAGCTGTTATGTTGGTACATGGACACATAGTCTAAAAGATGGAAAAGGAACATTTTATCCTAGCGGTAGCAAGCTTACGGCTGGTCAAGAATTGTACCTCAATGCTTTGAGAAAACGAGGGTTACTACCAGATTTGAGAAAACACAATCAAGTCTCCCATATCCATCATGCCACTTCAGTTGATATGGGAAGTGTCAAAGTAAGTGGTAAACTTCCAGAGAGAAACCTGTTAAATGTCGGGCAGTCACGACCTACAAATGTTTCTTTGGAAAGACGATGGAGTCTTGAAGTAGCCATTGAGAAAGCTATTGGACATGATTTAGATGGAGACATGGAGGATACTATGAGTGCTCCAATTTTGGAAAGAGAGTACATGCAAGGCATCTTAATCAGTGAGGTTGTCTTAAATGAGCGTTTTTCACCACCATCTGGGAGAGCTAGAAGGAGGCAAAAGAGATTTGTAAGGGAATTAAAGAGACCAGGCGAAGCAATCATAAAGGGTCACAGGAGTTATGATTTAATGCTCAGTCTGCAGCTTGGGATCAGGTGCGCTACTTGTGGCTACAGACGACGTTATAGCTCGTGTTGTGGCTGAATATGTTGAACTTGTTTTTTCACCAATTTACTTACAGTTGTTTTACTTATTGCTGGTCTTTCTTGGTCTACATTTTTCATTGATTCACTTGGTTCCTTGAACTATATATTATGTTACTATTCTATAGATCTTTCATACTATTTTGCTAGAATTAATGCATTTAGCAAGCAGCTTTGGGTAGTGTTATTTTCTCGAGATAAAATGAAAAGAGAGAAGGCTGGAAGAAGGATTACATTGACATTTGAGTTTTTATGTGCATATAGAAGAATAGTAGATAGTTTTCCTATAAGTCTTACTTTTCTTTGATCACCATGCATAGTTTGAGGACTATAATGTCTTTGCAATCACCGGAAGTCAAAGTAAGTTACTAACTTAAAGACATTGTCTATTTGAGGACATTAATGTGGACGTGTTTGCTCAAAATCTTTATGGTACCAATAGTTGTGTGTATATAAATGCGTTCAAAGGAAGAATTCATGAAATGTCAATTGGATAATTTTGGTTCTTCTTGATGGACAATTCAGATGGAAGTTTGCAAAGTAGTCTTTGACTTTTGAAGGGCAGAAAATGAACTTGGCCAATACTCCTGTTTCTAAGCTACCTGTTTCTTTATATTTAGAGCTACCGTACCAACATTCTACCAAATATGTTATCGGGTTTTCAGAAGGACTACTGAGGCAGATAATCAATGACATATATCTGAAGTGAAAAAAACCCTGAATCAAGTGGAGTTAGTATCAATCTTATTAGCATCACACAACCTACTCTGAGATTTTCTTGAATTACTCCTGAAGTGGGAAATAGCATTGGATGAAGACCTCACGTGCAAAGATGAATTCTTTTTTTCACATGAAATTAATGACTGAGATAGTTTTAATTTTCTTCTCCCCATTCCTGCTCCTCCAACACTCTGAGGTTGCAATAGAGGCTGTTCTACAATCCACTAAATATTTAACTTGGATGTAAAAAGATATGTTCTGTTAGGCACAGATAATCCCTTGATATATTCATACTCAATTCATCATTGTTCCTTCTTGAAGGGACGCAATCATTTGCAGCTTTTGTTTCTTGTTTTTATTATATATCAAATGTGTGACCAGTTGAAATGTGACCAGATACACTGTGGGGAAAATTACACCTATACAAAGACGGGAAATACGGGCTTCAGATTTTGGCCCGCGTGCTAGCTTTTGGATGTATTTTCCAAAAGGAGGATCACAATTGACACCTACACATCAGTCTGAAGATTTCAAGTGGAAAGATTATTGCCCAATGGTCTTCAGGTTGGTGGTTTGCAATCTTTTATCTGAGGATGGTTGATTAACTCTAAGCAGTTGCATGCACATTGTATCTTTTGGGCTAGATGTGATTTTCAATTGAGATTCATTATGCATGTTCTTTTTTTGTTTTTATTTGTTTATCTTCCTTAGATATCTCTATTGCATACATGCGAAAATGTCACTTATTTTGTAGCAATAATGCTATTTCTCTGTGTTTTCTTAGGCATCTCCACTAACTTATCAGTATTCTGGATATGCTACATGCATAGAAACTTAATGGTTTCCAAATGTTATCTTCTTTGCTGAAGCTCTATAATTAGGATATCAATATGGTCTTATTCCGTTTATCATATAAGCTGGTCTTGCAACTTGTGGAGGTTACTAGTGTGGCATGCCTGACCAAAGCAGCTCCTGTCCCTCCTGTAGATGTTTTTCTTCTTCAAGTAGAGTAGCTTCCTTGTATCCCTCCCTAGATGCTTTTTCTTGTTGCTGTTGATGTATTGTTTGAAGTCAAAACTAGCTTGTTTAGGCCTTTTGATTTGCTATATGTGTACGTGTAGTAGCTAAAATGAACTTATTTCTTGTAGGAATCTGAGGGAGATGTTTAAGATTGATGCTGCTGATTATATGATGTCAATTTGTGGAAATGATGCCCTTAGAGAGCTTTCTTCTCCTGGAAAAAGTGGCAGTGTATTTTTCCTGTCTCAAGATGACCGTTTCATGATTAAGACATTACGTAAATCTGAAGTTAAGGTGTGTAATCTTGACTTAAACATGGCACCCTAACAAATCACTTTTATCGGAATTTTTTATCTGTCTAGCTGGGAAAATAGAAATTGACAAATCACAGTGATGCAATAAGTTGGAAAAGGAGTGATATGTTAGGAAGTCATTCCTTTTTAATTAAAAAAAAAGATGAACTAAAATATCATCAAAGGCATCCAGAGGAATTAGGAAATCATTGATTCAAAGACAGTTTTTGGCTATCTTGGTTGATTCAGAGTAATTGTTTCGCTATCACCTAGATTTTATGGTTAGAAGATGGCACAATATCCTCTCATGAAACACCTAGGATTCATGTACATAGCCCTTATGGGCGTTGAGTGATCTTCTGCACTTGGTTTTTGTCCACAGTGGCACTACAATTATGATCGTGAATGCGTTTGTCCTTCAATTTCTGTTACTATTTGTTGTTTCTTGTACTTAAATTATTGTATTATTTTGTTGTAGTTACTGCTGTGAATCTTTCGTTATGCATTCACTTCCGTTACTTCTTTTTATGGACTGCTTTGGATTGTTTTTCCTTCAGTCGAGGGTCTATTTAGAAACAACGTTTCTACCTCTGAGGTAAAAGTATGGTCTGCATACACTCTACCCTTGCCAGAACTCATTTCGTGGGACTTCACTGGGTATGTTGTTGTCGTAAAGCAGCAGCATCTGGCAGACAAAACATCTTTTCCATAAATCTTGCATGTATAAAAAGGAGAAGCAGATAGGGCTATTCAAAGTACTTTCTCTTGCTTAATATTACCTGTCTCATTACTCTGCTTAAAGTTCTTCTTCCACGTCTCCCCTGAAATGCTTCTGACCCGTCGATAACATCCGAGTTGGGTTTCCCCCTTACAGTTGTAAGGCTTCATACTTGTGAAAACAGCTAACGTCAGCTAAGTTTTGGAAGATCCGTGCAGATATCTCTCTCAAAGATTTGCCTCTTTAACTGTTCTGTTGGAGTTCCTCTTACATTTTAGTTAGGTATGAAAAGAGAGCATCATGACCATTGATCTCACATATAGGTTTTGCTGCGGATGCTTCCGAATTATCATCGCCATGTCAGGACATATGAGAATACGCTCATCACTAAATTTTTTGGACTTCACAGGATAAAACCTTCCAGTGGACAAAAGGTAATATACTTGTAGACTTTAATCTAACATGTAATAAAAGTGAATTGTATCATCTCTATATACCATTGTTACTATTGCGTTAAAAATGAAATAATACAAAAGCATAACTTCTGTTGTCTTGTGATGTGCTGATTGCTCTACAATCTTTAATGTTCCCTCTATTTCAATTTGTTCGTCTTACTTTTCTTTTTTAGTCGGTTTCAAAAAGAATGCGTCTTTCCTTTTCTATGAACTCTTTGAATTCAAATTTTCACATTACATGTTTAAGACCACGAGATTAAAGGAAATTTTGGTATATTTCTCTGTATCTTTAGTTTAAGAACTCAAGATTCAACAGTCTTCTTTACTTTCTTAAACTCCGTGACAAATCAAAACCACAAAAGCAAATTGAAACGGAGTGAGTAATAAATTGTTATGGTAAATTCCACTTGCCAAATATTCCCCAACTAGGAGAGAACAGTGAACCTTGCCCACTTTGCTCCTGTCACTACTTGAACTCCTAACTCTCGCTTGGATATGGAGTGTTCTTGCCACTGGAAGAACCTCACATCTTTTGCACTACAACATATAGGTCTAGAGATACATGGTTCGGGTTCCAAAGGTTAGGTTGTATGTATTTAATGTATCTCCCTCCATCCCAATAAAATTAACAAGTCTAACATACACTTTTGTTCTTCATTAGTTGGTCCATTCTCCAAACAACAGTAAACACTTCTATTTACGTTCATGATGTTGCTTGGAGAAATTTTTGGAGAAGATAAAAGTCTCTTCTATACATATAAGACTAATAATTTTGACGTTTTTGCAGTTCCGCTTTGTAGTAATGGGAAATATGTTTTGTACGGAATTGAGAATCCACCGAAGATTTGATCTTAAAGGTTCTTCACTAGGACGATCTGCAGACAATGTTGAAATTGATGAGAACACAATACTTAAGGATCTAGATTTGAACTACTGCTTTTATCTAGAGCCTTCTTGGCGTGAAGCTTTGTTAAGGTGAGTGACTTTTAATTAAATATTCTCCAAGTACATAACTTTTTTACTTTTCAGTTGCTGTTGTAACTTAGGTGTGTTTTAAATATCTAAAGGTATACTGGCCACCCTGCAACTCAGATAGTCTATAGAACTTCTTGTTCATAGTAATGTATTTTCCTATGGTAGGGCTTTTTTTTCTTTTTTATTCGGAAATCTTTTGGACGGCTCCGACAAATGTGACCCTAAATTTGGTCTGCAATTTTGGCTTTCATCATTTGATTCAAAAAGACCTCACGTGACACAAAAAGCAGTTAACTAAGCCAAGTAATGATGAGCTCAATCAGCATTACTTTCCTTTACATTACTCACCAACTGGGATGACACTGTTTAGCCCCTTTTAGACCTAGGCATGCTTTACAGTAAAGAGAACAAGTCAACCAAGTGCACCGTTTAGCATTCTTGTAGCATGCGTGCCAACAAAATACCTAGTTTTACGGAGAGACCGCCGGTTCACGTGCCTCATAGTTTAGCCTGTAAGTTTGCCCCTGATGGTAATGGTCTGGTAGAAGCGGTTGCAGTCATACCATGAACTTGCAAATAATGGTGGTTCTCCTTGTTCTGTTTCGCTATATTTTTGATTGGTAGGAAGAGTTTCAAGTATTTCTCACCAAGTTTCATAAGGTATGACAGTTCGAAGTTGTTGGTGCATTAAGACATTTGTCTTTTGCACCTCGGAATCATGTATTTCATAGTTGATAGCAACCTTCACTCTCTCTTTTAACGTTTGATGGTCAGCGACATCACACTAGAGTTCTTTAAGATCTATGTGAATTGTTGCGGTAATAACTCGCTACCTGTTGGAATTTGTATAACCGATATCATTTTATAGTTAAAGTTGATAGAGAGTATACTTTTACTTGCCTAATTATATCCAACATGTCGCTTCATGTACGAGCGGCAGCCAATCACGTGGAAATTCTTTTTATATGGGTGGTGCCATGGTGGTGAGACTTGAATGCAGGGCCTCTGCCTGTTCACACCATGTTGAAATGTGTGACCGTCTGATCTAAAAGCTTAAGCTATTAGAGGGAGTACAATTAGAGGGAGTACACTCTCCTTTGCTTGATTATATTTTCAACATAACCATTTGTTTGTACAGGCAAATTGAAATTGACAGTAAATTCTTGGAGGAACAAAACATTATGGATTACAGCCTCTTGTTAGGTGTTCATTATAGAGCTCCTCAACACCTACAATCTCTCATCTCGTGCAGTGGACGCACCACAGTGGATGGATTAGAAATTGTAGCAGAGGAAGGTTTGTCTCTGGAAACAAAAAATAACTGTATCCATTTCAATTCGCTCGTTTTACTTTCCTTTTTCATCTGTTACAAAACGAACGTCTCTTTCCTTTTAAGACCACAAGATTCAATACTCTTCATTACTTTTTAAACTCCGTCAAGTCAAAACCAACCAAACAAAAGAAAGTATGACCTGATAGCTGGCGCCTTTTCAGTTTACTGATAGTTCATAATGCAGTCAAATCTCATCATGTATCTATAAATAGGTAAAGTAAGACACGTAAATTGAAACGGAGGAAGTATAATTTAGTAAGTTCTTTGTAAAAAGAAACAAGTTATAGATCTTGTTTTTCTTGGCTTTATGACTGTCTATAAACCATTGTTTTGTTCTACTACTTCAGAGTCTCTGGAGGATGAAATATCACCCCAGGGCCTTGTTCTGGTCCCACGTGGAAGCGATGATAGTGTCGTTGTGGGTCCTCATGTCAGAGGCAGCCGATTACGAGCATCATCAGCTACTGGTGATGCGGAAGTGGACCTCCTCCTTCCCGGTACAGCAAGGTAATTTTCTGCTAAGCTTGACATTAGTATTTTCACCAAGTTGTAGCACCCTTGAAGTTTCAGTGAGATACTGGGATTTACTACTCATCCCCTTGGCCTGTTTCAATTTGTTCGTTTTACTTTCCTTTTTAGTACGTTTAAAATGGGATGCCTCTTTCCTTGTTTGACAACTATTTAATACAACTCATATGGCATGGTAAAGCAGATTCAATTTTTTTTTTTTTGCTTTCTTAAACTCCGTGCCAAGTCAAAAAACAGACAAACAGATTGAAACGGAGGGAATAACACTTATCTGTAGTTTGTGAAAGCCTTTAGTAGGTAATGTGCATTTTACCATTTCCTTTTGGGAAAAACAAACCGCGAAATCCAGTAACTTGTTTTACTTCTCCTTTCATTAGATTGCTAGAGATGTTGCACGAAAGCCCCCTGTGCCTTAGAGCGCATATAGTCTTACTCTCTTTCGTACACTTTGCTCACGAGTTCATGAAACTGTATACACAAGACTTGAGAAACCACCCTTTGTATCATCTACAAAATTTTAGTTGGATCTTTTCATGTTATGATTTTGGTGTTGACAATTGTTCAGTGTCTAAATTCATCTCTTTTGCGCGTCAACCAGACTCCAGATTCAGCTTGGCGTGAATATGCCAGCAAGGGCGGAGTATATACCAAAGGAAGGTCAAACACAGGTGTTCCATGAAGTATATGACGTTGTGTTATACCTCGGGATAATTGACATATTGCAAGAATACAACATGAGTAAGAAGTTAGAACATGCATACAAATCGATTCAGTTTGATTCTGTGTCCATTTCAGCTGTGGATCCAACGTATTACTCGGAGAGGTTCTTAGAGTTCATTCGGAAGGTCTTCCCTACATACGCAGTAACAACTTAGAAGAGTTTCACCCCCCATCCTCCCCTCAAATTCGTCCGATTCTATGAATTGTTTGTAGCTCTCCCAAGGGGAAGCAGAGCTGCTATTTGTAATTTATTGAGAGTGTACAATGCGGATTACAGATTTGTAGTTGATATCAATGCTTATCAGATTTCTTTACAGATCAGTGGAAACACGATTTGAAGTTTAGAGATTCTTACTATGACTTCAAGCATATATACAATAAGCATGAGATTATAGTCATGTACTACTACTTAGTAGATCTCCTACTAAGTATAGGCATCGGACAAAAGTTACTGGATACACGTGAACCTCATAGAAAAACACTCTGGACAAAACTTGCCCAAGTTTTCGACTATAAATAGTATGTCTTAGAGAAGTGGTGCTTCTTTGGATCAGTAGTAATGGAATGCTTTCATTATCTAGTGACCCTATTTTTTGATTATATGGATGGATTCTAAACCACAAAAGGGCATTCAAAATCAGAGCAAATATTAGTAACATAACAAAATAACGAACATCTACCACCAAAAGATCAATCCAATAATACTACAGGGTACAATGTAATACTTCTTCATGAATCTCCGCTATGGAACATAATAATGTATTAAACCGTAGGGGATGTTTGATCTAAATCACCATAAAAGATGAATCTTAACTGATGCCGTCCATGCATTGAAGGTAGGTAATGACTTCGGTCTCTCAACCCATGTTGGGAGGTGGAGGTGGCGGACGCATTCCTTGGCCTTGCATCTGTTGACCTGGAAAACCTTGTGGAGGCATCATTGGAGGTCTCCCCATTTGTCCACCTGGAGTGAAATTAGCCATTGCTCCACTACCAACTGGAGGAGGTGGTGGGGCAGGTAAGTTACCTCCTGGTGGCATAGGTCTAGGTCCGTTACCCATAGGGGGAGGGGGTGGAGGCATTGATCCAGGGGCTGATGGTGGGCCTCTGGGTGGTGGATTTGGAGGTCCAGGCGGGAGACCTTGTGGTGGTGGTGGAGGTGGAGCTTGGGGTGGTGGAGGTAGAGGCCTGGATGAGGAACCAGGTGCTGACAACCCGTTGTCTGTAGGAGCGGCTGGTGGCTTGTTGGACTCCGGTGGCTTAGTCTTGAAGTATAACTGCAACTGAAATTGATTCATCCACAGAGAGTAAGGCGCTAACCATGAAGAAATAAGTGTATTTCCGAACCACTGCTGAGGGCGCTGGTTACATGGTTGTAATTAAAAAGTAAGAAGACTTACAGTGAACATTTTTGAGTCCGGATCCCAATGTGAGAAAAACTTGGGAGTTGATTTGTCAATCTCAGTGCTTGGAACCTGCATCATGCGACAGAATCAATTCCATAATCAAAGAAAAAAAAGTGGGAACATATCATGAAAGTGGGCAAGATTATGTTCAACCATGAGCAAAAAATTACCTTGAATGAAATGATCTCATATGGTTCAGCAGCAAACAGGAGAAACTGATATCGTTTGTCGAAAGGTTGAATTTTCTGTCCCCAAAAAAAAGAGAGATATAAGATTAATAACTAGTTAATCTTGGAAAGATATAAGATCATTTATTCTTCCCACATGCAAAATCCAGAAAAGGGACACTTGAGTAGCACTCTGTTAAATACAGTGGAACCACTCAAGAAAAGAATTTTGGACATACAAACCTGCTCGAATGAGGACATAAATCGGTGCCTTGGCTTTGTGTTGTCTTCAATTTCAGGATATTCAATCTGCAACACTCACCACCATCGTGAAACTATTAACAAGTGCCGCACTTCAATAAAGTAAGGAGAAGGGGAAAACCAAAGGCATGGAAGTAAACTTGACTAGATAAAACTCCTCTTATACTTGTCTAGCATTGTAATACGGCAAAAGTGCATTTCTTGCAATCAGCACTTTTACCTTCTATCAGGACACACATTTTGATTATGTTACCAGAGGTTGGTGCATTATAGTAGCAGGAAATAATCGAAGTAAACCCTGAAGTTAGACCAACTGCTATTAAGGAACCTATAGTTAGTCAAACTATTTTAACCATTTTCTTGTATAATGGCATTTTAAAATTACACATAATTTGGATGAAGTCCTTATGCTGCCTTAGTTTACTGTTTCACCTTCATGGTTCATACAACAAACAAGAATCCATCCTCTGCATCCACAACATAGGACTTGATCTCTTTGTTGTAACACTAGCCTCCAAGATTTTGAACACATGATCATTGGTTTTTATTTTTCATATTTTGATTTTTGAGGCAAGGCAACATGCCAAAGTTGAGCTACCTAACTGTGTAACCCAGAGATGTGTTTTGTACATATTATGTACATGTGTACACCTCCTTTCTCGAAAAAACCTGACTAGAACAGCAGCCTGCCTGTTGGTCTGTAACACAGACTTTTTAGCAAAAATAATCTCTTCAGTTTGATAAATTTCTACCGACTATCGTTTCTCATATTCTTAGCCTAAATAATATGGTGGATTACAAGTGGGAATCGGTTAAACTCAAGTTTGCTTTGAATGGAACTAGTTGAATAGTCAAATCCATAGTCTTGTAATTGTCAATCAGACAAAATGTAAGGCCATCCCCTAAATTAGGTCAAATTCCTACAACAAATACATAATGTCAACATAAACGCAACTATAGGAACCACCGGTTATCCATCCAACAACATCAAAAAGGTGTGTTAAAAAATACAGGCATGACAAGCAAAAAAATTGTATTGCGGACTAGGGAAGCCTTGTTGATACCTGGATATCCATTCATAAACAGTCCATGAGAAGGATAGTTAAAAGAAAGCCTAAATTAATTGAGTCAAACAACCATCTGGTTCAAGTGTAGCTTATGAAACCCAAATATTTTTCAAATAGATAATCTATTAAAACCTCTTAATCTGGCTGAATAAAGCAATGTAGGATTTCCCGACTCACACATTTCTGAACAAATCTTACAAGTTGCAACAGCCCAAAGAATTGAAATAGTTTTCTTCAACATATGGTAAACTAAAACTATTGCTTGCAGAAATTGTTGACTTTTATTTGGGTAACTAAAACCCACCACCCTCTCCCTAAAGCCCGCCTACCTTCCCATTAGCCAAATAGCGGCTTTTCCCTCTTTCATTCCTGAAAGACTTGAACCCCTAAAACCCATTGTTGGTGGCGGCTAGCCATTTCCACTATCCTATCCTTGTCTCATTTTGAAGTTTCAAATAATAGTTCCGCAATTCTTCACTTCAACAGTGAAAATGTTTACTTACGGAACAAGTGAAATATAATGTTACAGTATTCCGAAAGGTAAGGATGCTTGGCCATTAGATGAACCATAGATGGGAAACACTGATAAATACTAGACTTAAATTGGCAGCATACACATCATCAACTTGAAAAATGAAAGACACAAAACACTAAGTCTGACCTGGAATAGAAGAGATCTTTGCTTTGTCTCTGGATCAAATTGCTTGGTCACTCGGTAGCCAGGCCTACCAATTTTAACTGCAGTTCCAGGCCATAAGAAATTAGCACATGACACTCAAGCACTAAGGAAAATGGATGGTCAATCATCATCAAAAATTCAAAATATAAAAACTTCTTAACCTGAAAGATATTCAAAGTATGATGGATCTAATCCCCAATGTGTAAATGGCCAAAATTGAGCATAATGGTTATAGAGGATTCATTAGGATTCAAGTGTAATTGATTGCTTGACCAATTACAAGGTCCAATATTGTCTCATAGAAGGTGAGAAATTTGGATAACTGGGGGAACTTGCCTCCACCTCAACTATTCTACAGTGCTAAACTCCGTTCACAAAAGCTTAGGCAGATCAAAACATATTACTCAACTTATTTAGCTTTGCAAGGATATGAACAACAGTCTCCTACGGTCTTGGTTTGAACTTCTCAAACTTTGGGTGCTAGAAGGCGAATTCATTTCTAGTAAGTAAAATTTCTAAACATTCTTTCAACACAATCAAATCCTATGATGCATAATTCATTTTTCTAAAAATAAAAAAAGTATGGTGTCCATCCAAGGCGCTTGGCACACGCAACAAGGCATGTATGTCAAGGTCTTATCACTTGGTGCCAAAAACAAGCAATTGGGCATCAACCGTAACAGGTGGCATATGTGTGCTGGACACATGAGGTGATTGGATGGTTACAAACCAAATGTTATCCCTGCTACCTTTCATGAGCACATGTATAGGGTAGCTAAGCTTTGACCATTAAAGCTCAAGCCTTATGCAAATGGCAATAAACTTTGCCTTACTGAATGTGAACCCTGGTCTCCACTGATCATTCCTACTTCATTGATTGCTAGGCCACATGCGTACAATGCAGAATTGCCGCTAAGGTTATAAACAACTGATACTGTTAAACCCTAAATCCTATCTCTAATTCAGCAAAGTAATAATGACACTAAGATCTCTTTATCTATCACTAAAATTAAGTCCCAAATTCAAGTAACACAACTTATCAACCCTTCAAACTGTATAGAAAATTGAAAAAGGCTGATTTTGTGTTGAATCATACTGTTTACAAATCCTAAATCCTATCCCTAACTCAACGAAGTAATAATAACACTAACGTCTCTTACCTATCACCAAAATTAACTCCGAAATTCAAACAACACAACTCATCAACCTACAAACTGCATAAAAACTTCGAAAAAGCCGATTTCTGTATCAAATCATACCGTTTCTTTTGAGAGTGACTTTGCGCTTATGAGGCTGAGGTTGAGCCGGAGCATCCTTAGCTTCACGAGCAGCTCTTTTAGCTAAATTAGTCTGATGCCGTTTTCCTTGAGTATGAGCCAAGTAATTCCCTTCATTGTTGTGTAACGTCAAGCAAAGCTTACATTCATAGCTTCCGAGATGATTTCGCATGAAATAAGGATCTTTCGCGAGGTCTATGGTTTCTAAAGCTAACCGGCGCAACCGCTCACGGCGGTCGATTGCCTCGTTTTGGGCGGAGGCTGCGCCGCCGCTTCCCGGCTTCGAACCCCATTCTCTGTCCATTTTCGTTCTTCTTCACTGAACCCGACTCGAAGAGATATGGATTGAAAGAGAAGCTTATATAGACAACCCGACCCGGTTATTTCAGATGGACCGGGTCGGTGATCAGTAAACAATTGGACAATCACATGGATTGGCCCAATAATATCAAAATTTGCAAATATTGGCCCATACTCCCTCCATTTCAAATTGATATATGAAATTTAAGAAAGTGCAAAAGATTTACATTGAAATACTATATATTTGCTAACCCAAATAAGAAGTGAAATTTTCTTGGTTAATATATATATAAATTTCATGTTATTAATCATCTGATTAATTATTGAGATTAACATAGTTGATGGGATTCTTAACAAACTTTTTTTTCGGCGGCATGAACAATCATTCGGATATTCGTATTGAAGCTCGACTATTTCGGATTCACACTTAGGGGGAGCCACATATTTGTCAGGTTGTTGGTGAAAAATTATACTATTAATACATGGTTAAAATAATTTTTTATGTATATAGAGTAGGTATCAGATCCCTTACAACAAGTTCATGTCTACTTCTTCAAATTTTGGAACCCCTATATCAAAGTCTTAGCCCCACCACTGCTCACACTGCATGAGACTATATTACGAGAGAAACGTCTTCTATTAAGGATTTTTTTCATACTCAGGACTGGAACTCGAAATTTCTGAGTGAAAAAGTAACAATCCTCCATTTTAATGACCTAATATGAGTAAATCCAAATTAGTGAGGACTTAAATGTGAATAGCAAATAATTGATAAGAATTTTTTTTTAAAATTACAACATAATATTTCCTACCTGTAGAACTGTGTTAATTAATTAGTCAATTTACATAAGCAGAAAAAATAAAAAATAAAAAAAATAAAGAGGTTTACACACACTAAAAAAAAAAAGAGCATAGAGTGATTTTTCCCTTTCAAAAAGGGCTCTATTATTTCTCTTGTAATGAGATAAAATAGTCCAATCATGATGTTCTTTTTTTAAAATGGATCTTATATAACATCAATTTAAATTAATCAGACGTTGAATATAAATATTAAACACCGAATGAGACAACCCATTCAATTAATAGAGGTGTGTGCTAAAGGGGGCCCTTATTTTGTCAACAACAAACATTAATTTATGGATTCATATAATATTATTGTCAATATTTGATAGGAAAATAATTTTGAATAGTAGAAATCAGGTGGTTTGTCTTTAATAACATCAAAACTTTTGATGTTGACACTGGTCACCCTCATAAAAATGAACAATTTTATTATTTTTTTCCTCAAGACTTCTAAAGACAAAAAAATAAAAAATAAAAAAAATAAATCTATTGTCATGTCAAATACATTCTCCTTTTGTTTTGGACTTAAAAGAAAAACTTTGTACTTAAGTAATTCACAAAAATTAGAGGACAAATTTTTAATAATGAACTCCCTTCATGTCTTTTATAATTATGGACCTTATAGAGCATAATGTAAATTTATTTTACAGGACATTTTATGAAAAATGTTAAATCAAAGTATTTTGTAATCCACTAGAAATGTTAAACAATAATCTAATATTTTACATGTTAGATTGTGCAATATATGTGAGACTTATTAGATTCGAGTTCTAATATTGTTTCAAAGAATAATTCGTTAAAAACTATATATATTTGTACGATTTTTAAAAATAGTGACAGAAATGTACTAATTATCATGCTTATGATAAATGCTGAATAATCAAGTGTTGAGTGGATAATTGCTGAAAGCAATATATATAATGACTTGAAAAAGAGACATACGTATAAATCAATCGTGTTAAAAGGTCATTAGGGATGAAAAGTAGTAAAATTCTAAATTTCGCAAGTTAAAATTTAGAATTTTTATTGTATAAGTTGAAAAGTGAATATTTATTAATTTTACATGACATTAATGTAATTAAACAATTTGGTCCTTCACCAATCACAAGATCCCTTTCCTTTTTCTTTTTTTTTAATGGAAAAGAAAGAAATAAAATTATATTAAAAACACTTTGAGTGTTTAATTTTGTTAATTTGAAATTGCCTAAACATAATCATGAAATAATGCACGCTTACAGATATACTTGATCTCATGGATTTTATTAAATTTCACAAAATATGATATTCTTAAAAGTTAACTCTATATATTATTAATAAAGAAAAAGAGATTCTTTTGGGGCCATTTGAAAAGTTTTTAGACATCTTTTTAAATTTTTTTAAAAATTAAAAATTGCCTCTCTGTTTGTCAAAAAGAGTTTCCAACACAAATATTTTATTTTATTTTTTGATTGTTATTTTTGTTGTTATATATGAAGTTCAACAATTGTTTCTAGAGATCTTTTGGACCAAAAAAAAATGTATATTGATTAAAATATGTGGTCATAGAGGAAGAAATTAGAACTTAATAAGTATGTTAAAATTTAAAATTCATAAATATTAAATTTTGATTTCAACGCTGATAAAGGACATTTTTTATGAAAGGTGTCATCTAACACAAACTTATATCATAGAATGTGGATCTATCAAAGTAATCTTTCTATTTTCATAAAATATGAGTAAAATTGCATAAACACCATCCTTCTAATTAAATTTCACTCGTGAAATTACATATCGAAATATGTTATTGTTCAAACCAGACATGTATAAAAAATCATGGTGGGACATGGTAACTAAACCAAAAGGCAGATTCAAGACGTATAGATATTTACTTGAGTTTTTAATACATATATATATACGTGGTCTAAATAAAAGTTATCGAATTTTTATGATATGTAGCTTGTGCTCTGGATCCGCTGTTATAGTAAGAATCATTTTATTTTTAACTAAAAGTTTTGAATTTTAATCTCTAGATGAAGTACGTTATCTTTGATAGAGAGTATTTTTTCCTCAAAGGTGAGGCTTTTCAGTTTATTAGCCCTAAAATAAATATCGGACAATGAAGAAAAAATAAATACAAGTGTTGATAAAACAATTAAATTGACCTAGAACAACAAATCTAGAAAGAAGCAACATCTTTGTAGCTATTTAAAAACTATTGTCTCAGCACATTCATTTTCTCGTTCGTTAGCGTTCTCTACTCCTATTATTTATATTGTTTTGAGATAAAAAGAAGAAGAAATGTGTGATTAATTTTTACGCACTAAATACAATTTTTTTTAAAAATAATCTTTTATTATTTCATATCACTCAAAAATCTAATAAAATGATACTTATAATTTTTGAAAGTATATGTATCCTTTTCAGAAAAGAAAATATTATTTTTGAAAGTGCACAGCATATTGGAGATAATTGATAAATAATAATTTGGTACACACTACTACATACTCATTGAAGCAAAAAAATACAAGTATTATTATCTTCTTGATAAAAAGTTTAATAATTTCATTCCCCACACACTTAAATAATCCTTGGCCTACATTGTTTGTTGTTTTTATCACATATACCAGTAATATTTGTAACCATTTTGAAAGTACACTTTGGCCTGTCTTTTCTTTTCTTGACTTTGTATTATGTATTTAATTTGATAGTCAAATAATCAAGCGATTTACACGATAATGGTAGATAAATTTCTATGACAAAAAGAATTTTATAGTCTACAATTTTGAATCCTATGCTATGCTAAGTCAATCTATACTGATAAAATAAAGGTCTTTCTTCATTAGCAGATTTTTTTGAAGAATTCTATTTATTCTGGTGTGGATGACGTGCTATGTAGCTGGGTTACGAGATTAATTATCTAATGATAGATTGAGACAGGTTAGAAATCACGCTTACAAGCAATCTTTTTCATCATTTTTCGCTGACCCTTGTTGTTTTGAAAGTTATGGTTGATATTATTAAAGCTTATGTCATTTTCGATTTGATAAGAAAACCAAGAAATGTTGCAATATAAAAAAAAATATAAAAGAAGGTGTGGGGCTAGAGGTTGTGTTAGAACTTGAAGTAATAGTATTAGTCATTTCTCGTAAAGTGAGACTAATTATAAAGTTTTAAATTCTATAAAAATTATCATAATTTTTTTTAATGATATTGAAACTTCAGAATAATGACAAATTATCAATTGAAGAAACTATTGAAACTTGATTATTTGTAAAAATTTCCCAATCCCTCTCAAATAATTTGGCCAAAATATATCTATATGTCTAGATCTTCCCATACAAGTTTATAGCATACCTAACATAGGATGACCATAACAAACTAAAATCCTAATATGTCACACCAAAGAGTAGTCCTAGAAACATGCATTTCCTAATTTTATAAGAGCTAAAAGTCCAAAAAAATTTGTGCCTAATAATACCAAAGTAGACGATTTATTTTCTCCATATCTATCGTCATTTTTCTTAAATCAAAATTAAAAAAAATTCAACTTGTCGTTCATCTATCTAATTAAACTAACAATGGTCTATGTACATGACTATGGATACATTTGTTGATCTCCCATAAGACAAATTTAGCACAACCAACTTTTATGATATAACAAACTAAAATCTTGATAAAAAAGATATGTGACACCAAATAAAGTATCCATAAACATACATTACCTAACTCTATGTTGGAAATCAATTCTATAAAGGCTAGAATTTCAAAATTTGTGCTTTAACAATATTAAAATTATATGTTTCATTCTTTTTTTTTCATAATCCTATCATGATTTCTCTTGAGAAGAAGGAAAAAAGAAGCTAATCTAAATAACCTTCCACCTTAATTAAAAATCATAGATAACTGTTATGAAAATTGTGATTCATATTTGTGGATGTTCCACCATGTAAAGAT
>DF357318.1:313368-327385 GCA_000787875.1 Solanum virginianum | reverse complement strand
TTTATTCCAAATCCATAATATGTTTTAGCTTGGTTTATTCACATCGACTTTTACAAAAATATGTCGTCAGGTGTATAATCTTTGACAAAAAGGACATCTTTGTAATCTTTGAAAGATGTACAGACCTAGTAGTCTTAAGAAATTTCTCACACTTATGGTTGACGGACATATTGGTAACTTTCCACTGATGTATAGCTCCGTGAATTCGCTAAATTCCTCCAATGTAGGAGTGATTTCAAAATCCAAGAATTTGAAAATCGCTGTGCTCGAATCTAAAGAGCATTTTGTTCGTCTGAACTTGCATGAACAATAATAACCCTCCTAAATGTCTTTTGATTTCAACTCTGTGCACTTTGCGGATATTCTACCACCAGTTTTGCAGGACATGCGGGCGGAAATGACCATCCTAATATTTGGGAGGTTTTCGTTGATGTCCATCTAGAGAAAAAGAAAATGTATGATAAATATGTTTATTCCAAATCCATAATATGTTTTAGCTTGGTTTATTCACATCGACTTTCACAAAAATATGTCGTCAGGTGTATAATCTTTGACAAAAAGGACATCTTTGTAATTGCGCAGACAATGCATTTGACCGTCTCACCTAAGGTGTGTGTAATATGACCTATTTTCTAGAGTAAGAATTTTTCTAAACGTTTAAGAGTGGACTGAAGATTTGCGAGAAGACATATTAAATTTATTGCACCAATTTTTTGAAGCTAAGGAATCCAAAAGAAGGTTTGGAGGAGTGTGAGACACTCCTATATGAACCAATGTGTGTAAGTGTACTGCTAAAGACTAGATAGGAAGTGTTGATGACAATACAGGAAATAACAAATAGTGTTTTTAAACAAACAAGGAATGCAAGGTTGAATTTGACTTGCAACCTTGTAATAAAAAACAATATATAAGGCAAATAGTTAACTAACAAATAATTACAAATAATTTATGAACTTAATATATAAAGATTAAAATCTAAATTATCTCAGTGAAGTTGTTAAGCAGTTATATCCCATTTTTAATTGAGGTCAAATGGTGTACAACATATTGGTGATCCTAAATTAATTAACTTATGGAGTCTCCTCATATTATTTTAAAGCTAAATAGGATACTTATTTTTGTTGAAGTAATACTAAATTAACTTCAACTAAATGATCTATTAAACCTATGTGATTCTAAATAAGAACTCTAAATATCTTAAAGGAAAGCGGTTAAGCATCCTTTAAGATCCGTTAAAAAGGGTTAATTGGCCAAACTTAGGTTAATCAATTTTTTTAAAAAATGCCAGGGAGTTTTTAAAAGAAATAGTAAAATAAGTAGGAAAATGTTTAATTTTGAAATTGTGGCACACTTAAAACTTGACAATTAAATGAGCATTTTGCCATAGCTAAAGTCAAATCACTTTAAATAGAATTTTTAAAAAGATCCACTTGATTTATACAATCTTAAAAAAAATTAAGATTTATGGTTAAAAGTAATTTAAGATCAAAATTTCACTTAAGGATTGAGCATGGTTGAAAAAAATTTCAACAAAATTTTGAGCTTAAACAAAAAGGCTGATTCTTTAAAAAGAAAATTTTTCTTTCTTTTTTTTTTTTTTTAAAAAGAGCTACGACAAATAGAAGGAATTTATTAATATCTAAAGAGCTACTGTCAACTATTATGAATCAAGCTAGAACATATCTAAAAAACATAAGCAAATTTAATAGGTAAAGAAAAGCACATAAACAAATAATGTTAAGAAGTAAGCAATGAAAGAATCCAAGTGAATTTACTTGTTTTGCTGTTTGGATATTGTATGATGGTATCATGCGACGCTAATTTTGCTAGTCTCGAATTTAGACCCTATTTGCTTCCAATATATTCATGCAAATAGAGAGAGTAAAAATTAGTAAGACAATTCAACTTTAACAATATTGGACATATATTAGATATGAACCAAACCAAACAAAATAATCTGAAACATAATGTTGAATAAAATGAGACACATGCCCAGCAATTGATCCTCGAATTCGTCTTAGCTTAACAGTAAGAAAATTACTTTTCAACGCAAGAGCAAAATCAAACTAAGCTACTCCAATATTTTACATACCCATTATTAAATATTTGAAAGACAACTCATGCATGTAACATTACTAAAGCAAATATAAAACCAAATAAAATCATACGACAAGTGTAGTATTCCATGAACGCAATATGCAAACTAAAAACATGTGTATCTATATATATACTAACAGATTAGTAAAGAACCTAAACTCATGGTTTGCCGCTGATAATTAACAAAATAAGAGAACATACAGTTATAGGTAAAGATGAGATGCAAAGCTATGGTGATTGACAGTGAGCATGACTTAACATTTTTTTATCATGAAAACACATAATCTGTACAACTCTTATAACTAAGCAAAATAATAGACATCCTTTCTAAAAGAAAATGTTACTGCCAAAGAAAGAAAAGCCGTAAGATTTGGAACAATATATAAGACTGATTTCGTAGTAATAAATTTAGCAGATTTGATCCATTTGCATCTAAGAAGTAAAAATTAACATACAAACAAGGCAAGATAAACTGCAGATTAGCTTTAGATAGAAAAACTGGACAACCACTATATCTAGTATTTCAAAGAGACGAAATCAACCAATAGCTACTTGAGATGACAATAGGCTAGTATGTTACCCGACTTTAAGCAATCAGAATCCATAGACGACATGGAGAGCTTAATAAGCTACTCTGATAAGGGTGTACTACAATTCAAAATAACGCCACATCATCTCAACTTGCTTCTTTTTTCAAAACAAGTTGAGAAGAAAGTATATGCTCCTTGAAAATAAATACAATTGTACTAACAAGTTTTTGAACGAGTAGAGCATCTTTTTGGAACGAGTAAAGCAACACTGAGCCAAATTAGTCACTAAACGTAGAAGTGAAACACATAACAAAACTAACAAAAAATAAGCAAAGTATACATAATATTTTATCACGAGGTAAAAAGGAGATGAAAATCACCTGTTGCAGGGCAGTGAACGGGGTTTGCAGTCTCAGATCCACAACTCCTTTTCTGACCCTGAAAATGGGACTTTGAAGCTTACATGAACTAAATGGAAGAGTATGAAAAGATGGAGTTTTTTTCCCCATTTTTTGTTGGAGAGTTCCCTTGAAGTCTGCTCTAGAATGAGTGTAAGAGTTCTATTTATAGTGACGAACTAGGCCTTTCTTGCTTGGAATTTGAGCGGGATTTCAAATTTATTTTTGAAATTCAAACGTTAGAATAAGCTCCTTTTGATGTGATTGATACAAGTCAATGCATAAAAAAGTGAGCTGACAAATTCTGCCATAGTTGGAGATGCAGAACTGAGTGCAAAAGAAGACAAAAGGGACGTTGGTAGAAGTTGTTAGACTAATTAGGTCTTTTTTGGGATTAAAATTGATTTTGCGCTAAAGTTTAAAATACTTTCCTTTGAACATATATTTCTTATGGGCTGAAATGTTTGGATTTAGGCCAAATTTTGGGCTTCTTGGTTCTTCTTAAAGTTATTTTGAGCTACCAACAGAATAACTAATGATGATTAACAATTTACAAAAAATAAGAATATTAATATTGCAACTTTACGCTAACGTAATATGTTGATGGAAAATATGAACTTGTAATTAATTTAGTAATCAATGGTTTTTTTATTTATTTTATTTTGTTAAAAAATGATAATAATAATAATTTTAATAACAAAATATGTAAAATTTTAGTAGTGATTATAGAAATGTAACAATGATGAACAGAATAGTGTAACAATAATTATTATAGTCGTAATAGTAAAAATAGTAGTAAAAGAAACATTTTGATACGTTAAAAATAATGAATTAGAAGAAAGGAGGGTCAAAATTTGGTGTCAACAATGACTTAGCACTGAGTGGACTTGTAGGGGAGGGGGGGAGGGGCTATCTCCAAGGGTCCAGTACCTAAGTCCAATAACTACGTGCCACCATAGATATTTATTTATGGTAATCCTTACCGAAACGGGAGGCCCGTAAGATATGGTTACAAATTTGATTTGATATGATATGAAAATTCTATCTGAAATGGGAGTGCCCATAAGGAAGGTTACTTCTCCGAAATGAGAGGCCCGTAAGGAGAAGTATGGTCTACCGTTGGCAAGTAGATCACCTCTTATTCGGTGTGGGGAAGACATCAGAATTCAAGTAATAGCTTACTTGATTTTATATGTCGGTTAAGGTCTCATCCCTTCTATGTTAAAGTATTATGACATTGCATGCATCATGGATTTCTTGGCATATTTATATATCATCTTTCTTTGCTTATATACTTCTTTCTATATATGTGCCCTTGCCATCTTACATTTAATCTAGATATAATGAGTTCATATGCATTGCATGCCCTCATACTTAGTACATTCAAATGTACTAATGCATACTTTTTTCCTACATGATCTAACCATGTAAGGATGGAGACTATATCCATCAACCTTTTGATGGCTAGTTCGGATTCGTGAAAGTGTTGTGGTGAGTCCTATCATTCATGGACAAGCCATTATCCATCTACCTATTATGTTGCTTCCGTTTATGTTTTATTTACTTTGAGGGTGAGCCCAGGACATGTCTTGGCCCCCATCCTATTTTATGACTTAGAGACATTGTTGGATAACATGTAGACTCTTGTACGTATATATGTTATGTTTTGCTATTTGGTGATTATGGTTATGACTATCTATTGAATATGGATAATATGATGTTTGTTTATGATATGATGTGGAAAGGAGGAAAGTCCTAAGTTCTGTTCTATCTCCATAGAGTGAGTCATACTTACCCGTCCTTTAGTTTCTATGTGGTATGTGCTATGTGAATCCATGCAAATACCTATCCTTATGATAACCCCATAGCATGAGTCACACTTTCTCGTCCCTTAAAACTACGTGTTTACTTCTTTATTATGCGCTTCCGAATTGATGATGTGAATTTGGATACTTTGATGCTTGCTTGGAGGCTTTCGGGTTTCCATTCGACATGTCACTCCTAGACCCTAGGTCTAGGTCGTGACATCAAAGAAACCCCAAACAAGCCTCTTGAGCATGCATGACACATCTTTGGTTTAGGAAGTATAATTAAACAACAAGCAAATAATTCTAAGGGAAGCGAGACTTTGGACTCAAGCTATGGGGATGTTATAGGAAAAATGATTAGCATGAACACATAGCAAATATAGACTAGGATATCTGTAAGTATGACTCACGCTATGGGGGTAATAAGAACTTAGGACTTTCACATCATATCAACAACCTGTATCAACACATAAAAGGGGATAAAGACTAAGGGAAGTCTTCAACAACTACATAAGTATAATAGGATCAAGCTCATAACATACATATCCATAACCAACAACACCTCTAACATGAGTGGAATGGGGGCCAAAAGCTCTCCGAACCCTTAAAAGCAAATGTCCAAAAGTTAACTAGTTTTAATAAAGCATGAAAAGAAGATGGATGTTGGACCTGAAATGGAGGTCTCACGAATAACAATCTTCAACAAGCCAACTAACCACGTGGAGGAGGATGAATAGGAGCTCTGATCCCTACATGGTTAGATCATGTAGGCAAAAAATATGCATTAGTATTTGAAATGTACTAAGTATATGGGGGTGCAATGCAAGGGAACATAAGTCATACTTAAACAATATTTTAAATCATAATCAATGGAAATAAGATCAATATGACATATATGATCAATGCTTAAGTCAAAACATGTATGGAGATATTTAAACTTGTATAATATACCATACATATGCAAGAGGAGACCTTAATCGACATATAAGACCAAACGAGCTACTACTTAGAATCCCGATGTTGCCTCCACAGTGAAAAAGGAGAGGCTTACTTGCCAAGAAAAACCATTTTCCACATTGTGGGTAAACAAACCTAGATGAAACCACTAGTACAAACGCCCATTTAGGAAAAATTATACAAACCTATGGTGGCACATAGTTATGGGAAGTAAATCTTTATATAAGGACCCTTGGAAATAGTCCCCCCTCTACATCTGATTCAATGCTAAGCCTAGTCCCACGGAATACATAACTTAAACATTAGTGTAATCATAACTTGAATAATTTGTAAAAAAATATCATCATAATAAGAGTAGCTCATTCCAATTACTTGACCCCTTCAAGTGGGTATTTTCATTCCACATGAGGGTAAACAATCCACAATAGGGTTCAAATCATAGGAACTTTTATGAGTTCATAATATACATGCTAGCCCTCAAAATCATCATCACATACTTGTCTTCCATATGTGCAATAAATCTTTCATCAACATAAGAAACCTTGTGATGTAATCTTGCCAAAATATGGTGGGTGTATGCAATTGAACTTGAAATAATGTAATTCAAGAGTATGAGACATAAGTAGAATAAAACATAGTCATTCGAAAATCATTCAATACAACTCACCAACATTGTAGTAAAACTCTCAATTTGGATATCATGAAATCCATTAAAAAAATCCATAATCTTTCATAAATTTTTAAGATATCATAGCATGCATAGTATAAGCACCATAAGCCATTCATAATATCAAACCCCAATAGCTGTTCATGCATAATAAAACCAATACTTGATCAAATTCAACTTAAATCATCCTTATAATGAGTAATAGAAAATACCCATAAAGAAATAATACTTGAAATCAAGAAATTTAATTAAAAAAAAAAAAGCTTTTTGAGCTCCATGGGTGAAAGGACCCATGGATGAAAAATCTGCACACCTTAAACCAAAATAGAGAAGAAAATTGAAGAGAATCTAGAATTTGATGAAAAGCTTGGAAGAAATTGAAGCTTGTTCTTCATTGGAAGATTTGGGTCTCTGTTCTTCATTGGAGGATTTGAGTCTTCTTCCTTGAGAGACATTTAGAATAAGTGAATGAGAAGGTTATTTAGGCATGAAAATAGACTTAAAAAGAGTATTTAGGTTACATGGGCTTAAAATCCCATTTGGGAATGTAAAAATATCATCAAGAGCAAACAAAAATAATGTTTTAAAGTGTCCCAATGGCGAAATTAGCGGTCCAGAGGTCCAATTGCTGAATCATTCGACGGTACACCAAATGGGACCTTCAGACTGGGTTTTTTGATAGTTTTCAAAACTTTACGAAGCGATTCAGAGGTCAATTCGGTGGTACGCTGAAGGCATTCAACTGACCATCACCCTTTTTGATAGGCAAAACAGGCTTTAGTGAAATGACTATAATGTTTTACTTCGAACTCGAAATAAGGTAAAAATTAGATGTGTTGAAAAGCTAATTCAAAGACCTACAATAGCGTATGTAGTGGGTTACTTAATTCATTATGTGATAAAAAATATGACCATTTGAAATTTACTCTTACACAAAATCATACTGAAACGCAGCCAATTGGAATCCTTTGGCCTTAGCTCGATATAAGAGAACCCTTATGACCCCAAATCTCAGGTGATCAATTTTGAATACCTAGAAATTGATCCCACCACACTGGAAGTTATTAAGTTGAGCCTATACACACAATCACAGGTGATCAATTTTGAATACCTAGAAATTGATCCCACCACACTGGAAGTTATTAAGTTGAGCCTATACACACATGAGGAACAATGCAGGACTTAGCTTAAGATCAAGGTCATTACAGACACATGAAACACAGGATGAATCATATTCATCTCCAATGGCAACTCCAATTCATAAGCCATCTTGCCAACCTCCTGACAATTTTATAAGGCCCTACATACCTAGGGCTTAATTTCACTTTCTTCCCAAACTGAACCACACCCTTCATGGGTGACATCTTCACATAGACCTAATCATTGACATTGACTCAAGGTCCCTTCTCCGAACATTGAAGTATGACTTTTGGTGACTTTGAGCCATCTTCAACTTTTTCCTTATGAGTTTCACTTTCACCATAGCATCCGCAACCAAGTCAGGTCCAATCAAGGCCATTTCACCAACTTCAAACCATTCCACTGGAGATCCACATTATCTCTGATTCCAAGTTTGAAATGACCTGACCTAGGACCCAGTCGTTATACGATGAATGAGATACCCGAAGGCACCTCACCCAAGCCATCTTTAATATCTTAAGCATTCATACACATAAATTGAATAATTTGCAAAATAAAATAGAGAGAGGGTCTATTGGATCAAATTATGACTATGAAGCAACATTAAAAAAATAATATCAGCATTTGTCCATAAAGCACACCGACTACAACATGGATGGACGGAATAGGTAAAGGTCAATTTTTATCAAATAGAAAATACTCCATACAAAGACAACATAGAATGTAAAAGCCTCAAAGGACTAACATATATATCAATGTCTCAGAAGAAATACAAGCTACAATAGAAAAATGATAGAGTCCTGAACTAAGGGCTCACCACAAAGGTACTAGTCTTGAATGTTTGAAAAAATAGCCACAATCTGGTGAAGGAGTACCTATCCCTAATGGTTAAATCATGCAGATAAAATATGCGTTAGTATATTGGAATGTACTAAGTATGTGAGATACAATGAAAGCATGAAATTGTAATGCCATCATTCATATGTAAAACATATAAATATAAATAAGGTAGTAAGGTACATAAATATGAGATTAGGCATGCATAAGGAATATTGCTGAATATGAATGAGAGTCAATGCATGAGAGATCATAAGTAATGGAATCATATCATAGAATCATAAATTTGTGGGAGCAGACCTTAACCGACATTTAAGACCATGTGAGCTACTACATGAAAACCAACATAACCCCCTACGTTGGCACGAGAAGACCACTTGCCAGGTGGAAATCTATCACTTCACATGCATCTTTATATAACATAAATTTCCTATATGGATCCATTAGCCTAGCCTACAAGGGCTCTTATGGTGGCATATAGTTATGAGATAATGAGATTCATCTATAATGGGTCATGCCTCAATTAACGGAATGAACCCAAATCTCAAGTCCTCTCGGTGCTAAGTCATTTCATGGAGTCTTTAAAATATATTTAGTGTAAAGCCCCACCTGTGAGAAGTATGAAAAGTGCAAGTTGTTACGAGGGGTCTTACGAGCCAAAATTGGTTTCATGGGTCGTAACTAGTGCTCGTTGGTTTAAGGTCATACTTGGTGAAAATGATAATTTCTGAAGTTGGGTATACGACTTATCAGATGTCTCATAAAGTGACTTACGAACTGTAAGTTGGGTCATAGAATGTGGTTTAGAGAAAAGCTTCTAACAGTTTGAATTGACATCATACGAGACCCATACCTATGGCCTATAAGTCGAACTACGACCCATAAATGGGGTCTTGTGGTCCTGTCCGACAGAATTTTAAGGAGGGAAAATTTGACATTTCCTATTATTCTAATATTATCTCAAATTCAATGATATCTCAAAATATTCTCCTCACATGGTTGTCGATGCTAGGGCAATGATGTACAAGTTTGTTTTGGGTGTGTCCAACTTGATAAATTAAGATTGTTGTACCTCCATGATCATTGGGGAGGATATTTCTTGGCTTATGACATATGATGAACAAATTGAGAGAGAGAAGCTTAGGAAAAGAAGAAAGGGCGAGTCCAAGTGGGCTCGACTTGATGGTGGATTCCAAGGCACTAAAGGTGGTCGTTTCCACCAAGGCCACAAATTCCAAGGCCAAGGGTCCTCTAATGCCCAAGGCTAAAGGTTTGCCAATGGTAGGGCTCCCAACCTTAAAGCTGAAGGTGGCAATGGTGGATAAATCATTCCTAGGTGTGGATGGTGTGGCAAAAATCATGGTGGTTGATGCAGTAGAGATATAGGAGCTTGCTCCGGATAGATGGACCACAAGATTACAGAGTGTCCAAACAAGCGTAGGGATGGTCATCCTCAAGGAAAAGGTGCTCATGGTGACCAAAGGTCAAAAGGTTCCCAACAAGGAGGTGCTTTACGTCACAATTGGTTTTATGCTCTTCAAGGAAGATGCGGGTTTGATGAGGCTCACGATGTTGTTACCAGTATGTTAAAGGTTTACAATGTTGATGTATATGATTTATTGGATCCGAGTGCCACTCTTTCTTTCATTACTCCACTTGTTGCTAATAGACTTCATTTATGTCCTAAATTATTATGTGAACCTTTTGAAGTGTCTAACCCAATCAATGAGTCTATTCTTGCTAAAAGAGACTATAGGGGCTATCCCGTGTCCATATTACATAAAGTTTTTCCTTGTGATTTTGTTAAACTAGACATGGTGGATTTTAATATTATTCTTGGGATGGATTGGTTACATGCATATTATGCTACTATTGATTATAGGACTCGTAAGGTTAGATTCCAATTCCCTAATGAACTTATCCTTGAGTGGGAAGGTTGTGATTTGGTGGTCAAGGGTAGGTTCATCTCTTATCTTAAGGCTCAAAGGTTGATTTACAAAGGTTGCATTTATCATCTTGTGTGAGTTAGGGATATCGAGTCTAAAATCCCTTCTATTGAGTCGGTTCCAATAGTCAATGAGTTCCTTGATGTCTTTCCGAATAAACTTCTCGGTATTCCTCTAAAAGAGAAATAAACTTTGGTATAGACCTCCTTCTCGACTCTAAACCCATTATCATTCCTCCTTACCAAATGGCCCCGACAGAGTTGAAGGAATTAAAGGACCAATTGAAAGACTTGTTGGAGAAGGGGTTTATAAGTCCTAGTAAGTCACTTTAGGGTGCACCGGTATTATTTGTGAGGAAGAAAGATGACTCACTTAGAATGTGCATCGAGTATCGACAACTCAATAAGGTCACTATGAAGAACAAATATCCTTTGCGAAGAATAGGTGACCTATTTGATCAACTGCAAGAGGCTCGTCACTTCTCAAAAATCGACCTTTGGTCTGGGTACCATAAATTGAGTGTAAGGGAGTATGATATTCCTAAAACAGCTTTCCGGATAAGATATGGGCATTATGAATTTGTTGTGATGTCCTTTAGCCTAACCAATGCTCCGACAATATTTATGGATCTCATGAATAGGGTTTTTAAAGCCTACCTTGACATGTTTGTGGTGGTATTCATTGATGACATTTTGATTTATTCCTGAAGTGAAGAGGAGCATATTAAACATCTATGGATAGTGTTGCAAACATTGAGGTAAGAAAGGCTATTTGCCAAGTTCAACAAATGTGAATTTTGGTTGAAGGAGGTGGCATTCTTAGGGCATGTAGTGTCAGGTTAAGGGATCAAAGTAGACCAAAAGAAGACGAAAGTGATAAGAAATTGTCGTAGACCCTTGACTCCGACGAATATTTGGAGTTTCTTAGGCTTAGCGAGTTACTACTAGAGATTCATGTATGGTTTATCCTCAATTGCTTCTCCATTGACAAAGTTGACTTAAAAGACAACTAAATTTGTATGGACTGATGAATGTGAAAGATGTTTCCAAACTTTGAAAGATATCTTACATCCGCTCCTATTTTGACTGCACCTGAATGGTTAGAAGGGTTTGTGGTGTATTGTGATTCTTCGGGAGTTGGCTTGGGGTGCATATTGATGCAAAATCATCGCCTATGCTTCTAGATAACTAAAGGTGCATGAGCGCAACTACCCCATCCATGGTCTTGAATTAGTGACCGTGGTATTTGCCTTGAAGATGTGGCATCATTATTTTTATGAGTTTATGTAGCTGTGTTCACCGACCACAAGAGTCTCCATTATGTGTTCACCCAAAGAGATCTAAATTTGAGGCAACAGAGATGGTTGGAATTCCTTAAGGATTATGACATGAGTGTGTATTACCATCTAGGAAAAGCTAATATTGTGGCCAATGTCCTAAGTAGGGTGTCTGTAGAGAGTGGCTCATGTTAGGGATAGCAAGAAAGAATTGGCAAGATAGGTCCATCAGTTGGCTAGGTTAGGGGTTAGATTGAATGAAGCCAAAAATGGAGATGCGGGGGTGATATATGGTTCTAAGTCTTCCTTGATTGAAGAAGTCAAATCTAAACAAGATCTTGATGTCACTTTGGTGGAAGTAAAGGATGGCAAGGTGGAGGTTTTCTCCCAAAGGGGAGATGGTGTCCTTAGGTACCAAGGTAGGTTATGTGAGCCCGATGTGGATGGGTTGCGAGACTTGATCTTAAAAGACACACAAAATTCATCTTATTCTATCACCCCAGCTCCACCAAAATGTATATAGATTTGAGGGAAGTGTATTGGTGGGTGATGTACTGTCAAAATACAACGCTTTTGATGCTTAAAACTTGGAATTTTATGTGTTCTCAAAGCAATGTTAGTTGGTTTTATGTGTTTTTATGTTTGTTTTTTAGGATTACAGGATTTGGCACGATTTTGGGCTAAGTGTGCAGTTGCTGCAGTTTTTGCTATTCTACAAAACCCTTTACGGGTCGTGGAAGTTTCCAAGAGCAGTAGAGTGGGGGTTCGTAAGTAGATCTAGAGATGAGGTGATTTTGTGAAGTTGCACCTACGAACTATCAGACGAGTAGTGGAAAGTTCTACGAGTCATAAATAAGGTTCCATACTCTGAGGATAAGAAGTTGGGATTTTCTGAAAAGTCATTAGATGAAACCATATACAGGTCGTAAGTCTAAATATTACCTGTAGAAAGGTTTTGTAAAAGCTGTGCCCAGATCTGAAGAATGAAGTTTATGAAGCCCCGTTACGGGTTGTAGAACTTAGTACGACTCATAAGTCTACTCGTATTGCCTGCCAAATCTAGGTTTCCTATTTTGTTTTGGCTTTATATTTTAAATACTATAAAGAAGAGTTTTTTAGGTTATTTTTTTAGTATAGAAGAGAGAAGAACGTCCAGAAACATTGAGATAAACACTTGGAATATTATTTTGTGATTTTAATTTATACTTTGTGATTTCCATTAAAGAGTTGGGATTTGTTATTCTTAAATTCATCCTTGTAAGTGCTCAATTCTGTTATTCTATATCATGATTCTTGCATCTCCAATGAGTATGTATAGCTAAATCCATAATTAGGGTTGTGGGAATCATGAAGATCTAACAAGGTAAAATCGAATAATTCGTAATTCTTGGAAGGTGCGCATGCATGTATTAATGAACTCTCTTCGTTTTGATTGTTTTTTAATCGTGGCCAACACTAGAACTTCCCCAGTTATTATTGACTGGATCAAGGTAGTAATAAATGGGGAAATTGTGACGATCCAAGCCTAGGGCCTAGACGTGACACGGCGAGTGAGAACACGAAGGGACCCAAACAAGCCTCTTAGCATATCAATCACACATCCTTGGTCGCGAAAGCAAAGTAAACAACAACAAAAGATATAATAAAAAGGGAAGTGGGACTAAGGGAAGTCTTTGATAATCATTAAAGCATTAAGAGTCAAACTCAAGTATAAGTACATTATAGTATCCAACAACATCTCTTACATGGAATAGAGCGGGGGCCAATATACTTTTCGGGCTCACCCTCATAGTATCAAGTGTTCAACATAAAGAAATATCAAATATAACAAGACATAAGCCAATATTGTCAAAATGCATAATAACAAGCAACATACGAATGTAGTCTCAATATGGCATGCATGATCAATGCATGAAGTAAAACATGCTTGTAAATCATTCAACTTGCACAGAACATAATACATGTGTGGGAAGAGACCCTAACCGACAAAAGTAAGACCAAGCAAGCCACAACTTGGAATCCTGATGATTACCCCTCATCGATAAAGAGGTGGTCTACTTGCCAAGGAAAATCATACTTCACCTTACGGGAGCCCATCCCATTTCGGAGAAGTCGCCCCCCTTATGGGAACCCGTCCCATTTCTAGGTGGATTTCATGATAAAGTGCACTAAATGGATCCACTAGTATAGCAAGGGTAAAGTATAATCCTATATTGCCACATAGTTTGAGGAAAAGAGTATGGACCTTTGAAGATAGTCCACACCGACATCCAATCCATTGGTGCTAAGTCTAATCCCACAGAATACTTGAAATAATCATACTTTAATCATAACATGAATAGCTTGTAAGAACATGAATTG
>DF357318.1:301760-313359 GCA_000787875.1 Solanum virginianum | reverse complement strand
TTCTATGAAAAGCTTGTAAGAACATGACTTGAGTAGCTCATAAACATGCTTGACCTCTAATGATGAGCCTAGCTTAAAACATGAGAGTAGATCATAATCATACATGAACCTTTGCTTTAACATGAATGACTCACAAGAGGTAAAAATCTTGAAGTAGGCTTAACTTGATACTTGTAACATCATAGATACTTTTCATGAATTCAATACATACTTAAAAGCCCTTAATCAGCATATAGTCACTTGACATGTAAATCATGAAAGAGATCATCAACAACTTGAGAATTCTTGACTTGACATTGAGAATTCTTGACTTGACATTTTATCAAACACATGGTGGTAACATAATACTTGTTCAAAATCATGCAATTCAAGAGTGTAATAAGATGAGTAAATCAATTTAAAATCAACCCACCAACATAGTAACAAAACCCCAATTTGGGTATCATGAAATTTATTTCAAAAGTTCATCATAGTTCATAACTTTCACAGCTCAAATCATGCATAGTCTCAATAGAAAAAGATCATCTCATAGTATAACTCTCAAAAGTTCATCATAATTCATAGCTTTCATAGCTCAAAACTTGCATAGTCTCAATAGACAAAGATCATCTTATAGTATAAGCTTAAATTAGATATTCATGCATAATCAACAATATTTGATAAAACCTCAACATAATTCATGCTCATATTTCATAATAATATATACCCATAAGTAGAACAACTTGAAATCACACAAATTTTCATAAAATAGAAGGTTGGACTCCATGGATTAAATGACCCAATGGATGAAACCCATGTACCTTAAACTTGGGTTTTCTTGAGATGAGCTTGAAGAAAATTTAGAGCTTGAAGTGAATCCTTGAGTTCCAAAGTTAAGCTTGAAATCATTAAAATTTGAAGAAGATTTTTGGTTAAGTCTTGGAGAGGTTTTAATGAGCGTTTTGAGTGATATAGAGTTGAAAAATGGCTAAGTATGAGTATTTTCACGCATATATGGGCATGGGACTATGTACCCAATGCCCTTTGCTGACACAGGAAAAATTAAGGAAAAAATGTACTTGTTCGCATCCAGTCTGTGACACGGATCAAACACACACAAAAAATAATACTGCTCCGCGCCCCTGGCGCATCGCGGCCAGGGCGCGTATGCTCTCTGGAAATAAAAAATTAGCAAAATTTATTTTTTGCTGCGGGTCTTCTAAAATTCAGGTTATATCCATTTCTCACTCGATTGTGCCCCCTGATCGAGAATATGAATTTAGATTTTTGATATCACGCATAGATATTGAGATTTATGAAAATTACGATTATGGACATTTCTGAATCACAATTTGGGGCATTTCAATACCTTCTCCTTGGGAACATTGATCCCCGAATGTCAAAGATTTCAGTCCGACATGAATGCAACAAATGCATATAAACATCATTTTCAAACATCTCAACATTAATGTCAAAAATCACCAGAAACTTGTTACCATGAACATGAATGCATGCAAAATGACATACGGGCTGAAACTTAAGACTTCAAATCATATAGGGGACTTAAATTAATACCTTCGGCTTTAGTAGAGTGGAAGAGATATTGATATTGCTTTCTCATGTCCGCCTCGGCTTCCCATGTGGTAGTTTTAACTTGTTGATTCCTCTAAAGGACCTTGACGAAAGCTATATCTTTGTTTCTCAACCTCTTACTTGTCTATCCAAAATCTCCACAGGGACCTCCTGATAGGTCAAATTATCTTCTATAATACCCATAACCTCTAAGGGCACTATAGCACTTGGGTCACCCACAAACTTTCTCAACGTGGTCACATGGAAGATCGAATGAACCATATTTATCTCCATAGGCAACTCCAACTCATATGCAACCTTACCCACTCTCCTAAAAAACTTTATAAGGACCCACGAACCTTGGGCTCAATTTCCCCTTTTGTTTCACCCCGTAACTCCATGCTCTTATGTATCCATGTTTAAAGCCTCATTTGCTTAGGTGGGGAGTGTATGAAGGTTGTGGGAGAATTCTAGCACTTAGACGAGTTCAAGACTTCCCTATAAATTAAGTTTTGGGTGTTAGTTTGTGCAAAGGTCAACTTTGAATGAGCATAACTTTTATCGCACAAAGAACTAGATGACCCACAATATGTCAAATGAAAGCCTTTGAGTTAACTTTCCAATACACTTGGTTTCACCTTATTTTGAGCTTGGATGAAGGAGTTATGCCCATTTTCGTAAAGCCCTACTGTGCAGAGTTGCTATATGGGCACCCAAACGGGTTGTGTGGCAGCTCACTCCTCGTGAAGCTGCCTTGGAGCCTAAAATGGCCACTTTGTGGCCAAGGCTTGTGCCACGACAGGCAACATGAGCTGTGATGCTTCCAGAGCGAAAACTTTTCTAAGTATAAAATTACCGTCTTGTAACTTTCATGAAATTTTCTAAGTATGGTTTGACTGACTAGTAGACAGTCCATGTGGCTTCACACAACTCGTGAACCAGTCTATGAAGTGACACTTAGGCAAAGAAATTCAAAGTGTTGGCCATATTTCTAATTTCCAGAAATTATCTAAGTGTTGATTCACGGGCACTCCACATGAACGATGGAGTGCCACACGACTCGTGTAACTTCAAGTGAGGTGACACTTTATCAATTTTTCTCTCCATTTTATTAATGGTGTTTTCATAAAATTTAATTGATTTTAATGACTTTTGGGGCTTCCTATGCTATCTAAACCTTTCCTAAAGACCTAAACCCCATTCCTAACTATCAAATTCACCCCTCTCTATTTGAATACATTCTCAAATTCTCTGAAGAGCCTCTACCAAAATCCCAATACAAATTCAACGAAACTCTAGAACAAGTTTTGGATTTCAATAACCCATTCCAAGCTTCAAGCCTTTCTTAACCCAATTTCAAGAAATTCAAGATCTAAGGTATATGAGTTTCAACCATTGGATCCTTTTACCCATGGTGCCTAACCTGCTTTTATACAAATTACATGTTTTCAAGTTAGAACATTTATGGGTATCTCTTATTATGAAACTTGATTATAAACCATGTTGTGGTTCCATAAAATGTTGATTGTTCAAGCATGTTTTGAGCAATGAATCTATGATCCATTATGTGATTTGATGAAGGGTTTTGATGTATTGCATGAGAGTATTACCAAGTGTTGTGAGTGGTTTTACATGGATTTTTCTCACATGATTTCACTCTTGAATTACATGGTTTTGTACTAGCATTACACACCCGCCAAGTGTTTGATAAAATCTCCGGTTATGGATTCTTGAGTTATTGAAGGTCTAATGCATGGTATATGAGTTGAGTGACTTTATGCTAATGAAAGGAATGCATATATGAATATTTTTCATGAAAAGTATCTATAGTATCGTAAGTTGACCATACCTAGTTGAGGAGGCGTTATGCCTCAACCACTATGATGGGGGGGGTGGTATGCTTATCTACCAATTGAGATGTATATTCACTCAATCACTTTGATGGGGGTTGGTCATGCTCATCTACCAGTTGGGGGGGTATATTCCTTAATCACTTTGATGGGGGGTGGTCATGCTCATCTACCAATTGTGGGGTATATATCTTATTCACTTTGATGGGGAGTGATCATGCTCATCTACAAATTGAGGGGTAAATTTCTCAATCACTTCCCAAGGGGTGATCATACCTTGGATTCCAAGTACTAGTTTGCTTGATCTATAATGGTGGTCTCTTCCTACATATGTAATATATTTCATATAAGCATGTTTTACTTTAAGCATTGATCATGCATGCCATATTGTTATTATACTTACCCATTGCTCATATATATGTATCTTTATTATGTTGTCTGTCTCTTGTTGCATTGCTTCCTACATACTTAGTACATTCAAAAGTACTCTATGCCTACATGATGTTACCATGTAGGAACCGGAACTCCACTTGATCATCCTACTCTACGTGGCTAGTACTATCTCTTGAAGCAAGCTTGGTGAGTCCTTAACTTTCGACGATGATATCTATAGATCCTATGTTATATAAAGACTTCTTTCTTTGTTTAATGTTTATGACTATGAGGGTGAGGCAGGAGAGTGTGTTGGCCCTCGCTCAACTCTAAGATTAGAGGTGTTGTTAGACAAGTTGTGTAACTATGCTTTGAGTGTTGACTTTTCTTATCTCTTGAATGATCTTATGTATGAAAGACTCCCTTAGCCCCTTTTCCCCTTATTATGCTCTTGTTGTTGATTAATGGCTTCAGCTACCAAGGATGTGTAATCGATATGCTAAAAGGCTTATTTGGAGTTCCTTCGAGTTTCGCACTCATCGTGTCACATGTAAGACCTAGGCTTGGGTCGTATTGATATGCTGTCAAATTACAACACATTTGATGCCTAAAACAAGGGATTTTGCAAGTTTTTAATGCGACTTTTTATGTGTTTTTGTGTTGTTCTTGCAAAAAATATAGGTTGACATGATTTTGGGAGAAAATTACAGTTTTTGCTGAAGTACAGGACATATGAGCCATCCTACGAGCCGTAGCATAAGCTACGAGTCTTAGGGTGGCCTCGTAGCAAGAAACAGTGAGCAAAAGTAAGAAATTGCAAAGTGAAGGTCAGCCATACGAGGCCAACCTACGAGTCGTAAGTCTCACTTCATCTTGTAAGATGTACCCTCATAGGAAGAAACATTGAGCAAAAAGTTTGGACTAAGAACTGCAAGTCAGGAGTACGAGTCGTAGAGCACACCATGACTTGTAGCAATGGGTCATAGTAGTCATGTCCAAAATGCCAAGTGCTGACTACTTAAGCCCAATTACGACTCATAGGTCACCCTACCAATTGTATCTGCGAGGCGTAACTACTGCCAGTTGTATTTTTTATTTTAATTTTTAGGCTCTTTTTGTAAATATTATAAATAGATATTGTTAGTGTTTTTGAAGGGAGGGGATTCGACAGTCCACAATTTTAGAAGAAACTTTGAATATTTTTAGAGACTTTTCTAGGGTTTAGTGTAGGTTTTCATTATTTTAATTTGAAGACCCATTTTGGGTGATTGAAAATCAAATTGTACTCATCTTTTATTAACCCAAGCTTGTGGTTTTAACTTCAAGGTGTTTTTGTTCTTCATTGTTTTTGGGTAATCTCTCAACTATGTCTTTTACATTCATTATTGTTGATTTTGCCTTACCCATGAGTAACTGAGCACCCATAACTTGGGGTTGTGGGAACCATGAGGAGTTGACTTGAAATAACCTAGATTTTGTTCATTTCTTTGATTGAGTATTTGCATGTATTATTTACTTCCTTTCATTTTGAATGTTGTTTGGTGGTGGCCAACACCAAACCCCGCCTACTATCACCGACCAAGCGCCACGGTGAAATTCGATCTTCACCTTCATAAGAGGGCTAAAAGAACCTAAGTTACCATTCTGCATGCAATGTATTGATCAGAGTTTTGTTGTCTAGGGTAATTGATTCAACGAATATAGGGAACACAATTCCCAAGTTGTCCCTCAATTTGATTGTCTTCTTGCATAAGTAGTGCAATGTTTATTTTTGTTCTTCATTTTGTATCATAAACCCCCCTTAGAATCCCCATCATCATCTCCATAATTTCGTCTTCGTCTGCAAAAGTGTCATAGGGACACAAAATCTTTCTTTGGATGCAGTTAGTTTGCAAGCGTTCCCTTTGTCACTAACTAGTAATGTAGCTATGTGGTTGTTTGAGCTTCCCCAAGGTACAATAACAACCTGGGCAAAGCTTCAGAGAGTTTTTCTAGAAAGGTACTTTCCAAGGTCAAAGAAGCTTAAGCTCAAAGACCAAATAAACAATTTTGAGCAATTGCCCGGTGACTCTATTAGTACCATATGGGAGAGGTTCATTCAGTGTTTGCAAATGGTTCCTCATCATAAGATTGTTGATGATGCCTTGGTTGAAAGTATCACATAGGAGAGGTTCACCAAGTGTTTGCGAATGGTTACTGATCATAAGATTGTTGATGATGCCTTGGTTGAGATTTTCTATCAGGCGCTTGACGAGAATAGTCAAGCTTGTGCCGACACAATCATGGGAAGCATGTTTCTTGATCAACCTTTTCCACTAATCACTGAAAGAATGGAGCAAGTGGTTAAATTTAATAAAGCATGGGGTCAAAGAGAGACAGATGCTATGAAAACTTCTTGTGCGGTAAACACCAACAATGAGCAAGCTAAAGTCAATGAGGAGATTATGTAACAACTTGCCCAACTTCGCACAAGCATAGACTTGGTCTTAAAGCAAAACTAAGCAAGTGTTAAAACGGTGACCCACTAACCTCCTAAGGCACCCGTGTATGAATAACCATTCTTTGATGAAGATGCTTGCTTCGTGAGTATCCAATCAGCGGGTTTTCGAACCAACCCCCAAGGGTCCAACACGAACTATTGGAGGCAAGGTTCCGTAAATCAAGGTTGGAACTACTACCATGATGGTGCTTATAGAGACAATTGATGTAGTCATTATGAAAGGGAGAGAGTGCTGGATGCCGAATGGGGTAGAAGAGATGGCTATAGAAATGGTCCTTATGTGCTGCCCCACAATCGTGATGCCAGGCCAAGTACTTCTATGATTGAAGAGATGTTTGACAAGTTGTTGAAGAGAGCCGACCATCAAGATGAGACATCGAAAGGAATGAAATCGAACATTTCAAGTATAAATCAAAAGATAGAGTCTCACTTGGTGGCTATCAAACAATTGGAACAACAATTTGAGCAAGTTTCTTCGCAATTGAACCAACACCAAAGGGCACTTTACCAAGAAATACGGTTTAAAAGCCAAAGAATGATGGGCATTGCATGGCGATCATGACTAGAAATGGTAAAAGCACCATAGATCCCCCAAGTTTGGTAGTTGTTGATGAAAGCCGCAAGAAGAGCGATGATGAAAAAGCTAAAATGAATGACACAAATAGGCAACCTAAGAGGTTCAAGACCTTTCCAAGCCTCCACCACTTTTTCCTCAAAGACTCAAGAAGAAAGAAGAAGATGGCAAGCTTGAGCATTTTCTAGCAATGATCAATAAGTTGTCGGTGAACATTTCTTTGATCAAAACTTTAGAGAAGATGCCAGGCTATACAAGGTGCATGAAAGATATAGTCAAGAAGAAGCAAACAGTAAGTCAAGACCTTTCCTAAAAGTTTCAACTTGGTAGTGCCATTACCACTAAGTCACTGATCCAAAAACATGAAGACCCAGACGCTTTCACCATACCATGCACAGTGGGGGAGTTGGCATTTGCCAAAGCACTTTGTGTTCTTGGTGTTAGCATAAATTTGATGCCACTTGCCATCTTCAAAAAGCTTGGATTGGGTACCCCTATTTCTATAAAGATGCTGTTACTAATGACAGACAGAACAATAAAAAAACCTGTGGGGGTACTTTATGATGTGCTGGTAAAGGTAGACAAATTTATATTTTCTGCAGATTTTGTTATTCTTGACTGTGAAGTTGATTTTGCAGTTCTTATCATTTTGAGGAGGCCTTTCCTAGCCATGGGTCACACTCTAGTTGATATGGAGAAATGACTGCTCACATTCAGGTTTGGTGAAGAAGTAGTGGTGTTTCATGTCTGTCAACAAGGTAGTAAAGACTGTGATTTGAGGGTAATCTCAGTGACTGAAACTGTTAATGATGATGAGTCAGAGGTTCTAGTCGAGTTACGTCTTGGGGTTGATACTTTGGAGACAGTGTTGATGAATTTTGATGGTGACAGTATCCCAGATTATGAGGAGATAGTGAATACTCTTGGGGTATCACTTGGGATGACATGTTAGGCAAAATTAGAACTTGATCTGCAGAATAGAGGTCGCACCAGAGTTGGAACTGAAAGAGCTCCCGTCACATTTGAAATATGCATTTTTGGGAGAGCATGATATGTTGTCGGTCATCATTGCTGCAAATTTGAGTGAACATCAGGTAGAGGCTCTTGTAGCAGTACTAAAGAAATTCAAAAGGGCTATTGGGTGGACTATTGCAAATATCATTGGCATCCCTCCTGGCATATGCACTCACAAGATTCAACTGGTTAAGGACTACAAGCCCAACGTTGAGCATCAACGACGGTTAAATCCTCTAATGCAAGAAGTGGTTCGAAAAGAAATCATCAAGTGGTTAGATGCAAGGGTAATCTTCCCTATTGCAGATAGTGAGTGGGTGAGCCAGTTTCAGTATGTCCCAAAAAAAGGGGGGTATCACAATAGTGTCGAATGTCAAAAATGAGTTGATTCCCATGCGACCAGTCACTGGATGGAGAGTTTGTATGGATTATAGGAAACGTAATGCCTCCACTAGGAAATACCATTTTCCTATGCCATTCATGGATCAAATGCTTGATAGACTTGTAGAAAAGGGTTGGTACTATTTCCTTGATGAATATTCGGGGTATAATCCAATTGTTATTGCGCCAGAGGACCAGGAGAAAACCACATTCACATGCCCTTACTGTACATTTGCGTTCAAAAGAATGCTGTGTGGATTGTGTAATGCTCCTACCATATTTCAAAGATGCATGATGTCTATTTTCTTGGACATTGTGGAGAGTACGATTGAGGTGTTCATGGATGACTTTAGTATGGTGGGTCAATCTTTTGAAGATTTTCTGTTACATTTGCATGATGTTTTATAGAGATGTGTTGAAAGTCACCTGGTGTTGAATTGGGAGAAGTGTCACTTCATGGTTAACGAAGGTATTGTGTTGGGTCATAGAATCTCAGGTAAAAGCATTGAGGTTGATAAAGCAAAAATTAAGGTGATTGAAAGACTCCCACCACTGATCTCAGTAAAAGGTGTTAGGAGCTTCTTCATCCATGCAACTTTCTATCGATTATCGCGACCCCAGCCTAGGGCTTAGACATAACACGGTGAATAAGGAACCCGAGGAGACCCCAAACAAGTCTCTTAACATATCATTATACATCATTAATCGCGAAAACAATTAAATAACATAATTAGATTAGAAATAAGGGAAAAGGGCTAAAGGGAAACTTTCATGACATAAACATCAAAGCAAGAGAGTCAAGGCTCAATATATAACATGTCCAACAACACCTCTAAAACTTAGATAGGAGCGGGGGCCAAGATAAACCACCGGGCCCACCCTCATAATCAATACATATATAAAAGAAAGATAGTCTTAGTACACAACATGAGATCATAGACGTTGTCACCGGAATGGAGGACTCACCAACTAGCTTGAGAGAAATCGTACTAGCCACATGGATGAAAATGCTCAAGTGGGGCTCTAGTTCCTATATGGTGATATCATATAGGTATAGAGTATGCGTTAGTATGTTTGAATGTAATAAGTATGTAGGATGCAATGCAACAAGAGATAAGCAACATAAGCAAAATGTATAAGCATTGGCAATGAGTAGCATATAACAATATGGCATGCATGAAAGATGCTTGAAGTAAATCATGGTTACATAAAACATAATACATGTGCAAAAAGAGACTATCATTATAAAGTTCATAGTCTATTGAGGTACCAACCCCTCAATTAGTTGGTGGATCGTCTCACCCTACCACCCATGGTGATTAAGGTACTAACCCCTTAATTGGTTGGTGGATCGTCTCTCTACCACCCATGTTGATTGAGGTACCAACCCCTTAACCCGGTTATTAAGGTACAAACCCCTTAATTGGTTGGTAGATCATCTCACCCTACCACCTATGGTGATTTAGGAACCAACCCCTCAACCCAATTATCAAGGTACAAACCCTTCGACATAGTTATCAAGGTACAAATCCCTCGACATGGTTACCCGGGCTCACACGCCCCTGAGTGGTGCATGGTCAATTCCCAACATGATATAGGAGAATATCACATACATATATTCCTTTCATCATCATAAAGTCATTCAACTCATAAGATATGCATTGGACCTTCAATTCCTTAAGAAATCATAATCGGATAATTTATCAAATACTTGGCGGGTGTGTAGTGCTAGTGTAAAACCATGCAATTTAGGGATGAAATCATGCAAGAAATTTCAATGTAAAACCATCCATCAATACTTAGTAACACTCTCAAGCAATATACATCAAAACCCTTTATCAAATCCTACAGTGGATCTTAGATTCATAACTCAAAACATGCTTAGATAGTAAGACCCTCAAGCAATATACACCAAAATCCTTCATCAAATCCCACAATGAACCTTAGATTCATAGCTCAAAACATGTTAAAACAGTCACAATTTCATGAAACTTCAACATAGTTCATAGTCTAGTTCATAATAAGTAAGATCCATAAGTAAATCAAGTTGACATCATGCAATTTAGGTAAAGAAGAAGCTTGGGCACCATGGGTGAAAGAACTCAATAGTTGAAACCCACATACCTTGACTTTGGAGAATTCCTTGATGAATAGACTTGAAGCTTGGATGAATTGAATGTCAAAAATGAGTTGATTCCCATGCGACCAGTCACTGGATGGAGAGTTTGTATGGATTATAGGAAACGTAATGCCTCCACTAGGAAATACCATTTTCCTATGCCATTCATGGATCAAATGCTTGATAGACTTGTAGAAAAGGGTTGGTACTATTTCCTTGATGAATATTCGGGGTACGCGTGGGAGGGCTTAGGCCCAAGACCCAAAAGCCTCGGGCCAAAATAAAATCACTAGTAACAAAATACATAGGTTTGCATCTGGTCCACGATGCGGACCTATCACGGAGGCAATTTTACACTCGTCAGGGATGGAGGCGCGTCGCGGCACCATTGCGGACATACACTGGATAAGGGATTTTTGAAAAATCAAAATTGCGATTCGTTTGCTCTAAAATTGGGGTTAGACCCATTTTCCACTCAATTTTGCTCCCTGATCAAGAATATAAAGTTGACTTTTCGATATCACGCATGAATTTTGAGTTATATGGAAATTACTGTTTCGGCCACTTTCAAGACACATTTTGAGCACTTTTTGAGATCATTTCAATATTTTCCCCTTGGGAACATTCGTCCCCAAATGTCAAAGAAAGGTATATGAGAGAAACAAACATGAAATTTCAGCCCACATAAGGATGCAATAATGCACATAAACATCATTTCAAAAATCTTAACATAAGTGTAAAAAATCATGAACTTGTCAATTTAAACATGAATGTATGCAATGACATGATGTCTAAACTTAGGACTTAAGATCATATAGAGAAATCAGAATTAGTACCTTAGGCTTGAGTAAGATATAAGAGATACGGATATCGCTTTTGCATGTTTGCTTCGGCCTCCCAAGTAGCACTTTCGACTTGTTGATTTCTCCAAATGACCTTAACGGAAGCCACATCCTTGTTCCTCAACCTCTTCACTTATCTATCTAAAATCTGAATCGGAACCTCTTCATAAGTCAAGTTGTCTTCAAAAACACCCACAACATCAAGATGCACAATAGCATTAGGGTCTCCCACACATTTCCTCAACATGGATACATCAAAGACCAGATGAACCAAATCTATCTCACTAGGCAATTCTAACTTATAAGCTACCTTGCCAAACCTCCTCATTACCTTATAAGGACCCACATATCTTGGACTCAACTTGCCATTCTTATCAAAACAAACCACATCCTTCA
>DF357318.1:266766-301704 GCA_000787875.1 Solanum virginianum | reverse complement strand
AAGCCACCTCTCCAACTTCAAACCACCCAACCGGTGATCTACAATGTCTACTATAGAGAGCCTCAAAAGGGGCTATACCGATGCTAGAATGATAACTATTGTTATAGGCAAACTCAATCAATGGGAGATGATCATCCCAACTACCCTTAAACTCCAATACACAAGTCCTAAGCATATCCTCAAGTGTTTGGATAGTTGTTTTGGCTTGGCCATCCATTTGAGGGTGAAAAGCCGTACTTAGTTGAACTCTTGTACCAAGACTCCTTTGAAAGGTCCTCCAAAAATGTAAAGTAAATTGAGCACCACTATCCGATATAATGGACAAAGAACCCTATGCAACCTCACCAAGTCATAAATGTACAACCTAGCATAATCTTTAGCCCCATATGTGGTCTTAACCAGTAGAAAGTGAGCCGATTTTGTCATCCTATCAACCACAACCGAAATGGAATCAAAACCCTTTCTAGTCTTGGGAAACTCAACCACAAAATCAATATTAATCTCCTCCCATTTCCAAGTAGGAATCTCTATGTCTTGGGTTAAGCCACCCAAATTTTGATGTTCGGCTTTGACTTGTTACCAACTATGACAACCAAAAACAAATTTGGCAATGTCCCTCTTCATACCTCCCCACCAAAACACATCCCTCAATTCTCTATACATTTTGGTAAAATCGGGGTGAAAAAATAGGAAGAACCATGAGCCTCATCAAGAATCTTTTCCCTCAAGTCATCAACACAAGGCACACACAACCTACCTTGGTACCTAAGGGCACCATCTCCCCCTTGGGAGAAAACCTCTACCTTACCACCCTTTACCAATGCCTTCAATTCCAACAAAGCAGGGTCAAGATCTTGCTTAGCTTTCACCTCCTCAACTAATAAAGATTTTGAACCATCAACAACACCACCACCACCATTATTAGCCTCTTCCAACCTAACTCCTAATCTAGCAAATAGATGGACCTCCCTAGCCACCCCTTTGCCTCTATCATCAACATGAGCTAGGCTACCCATAGACACCCTACTAAAAGCATCCATCAACATATTAGCCTTACCGGGATGATAATGCACACTAATATCATAATCCATAAGAAGTTCTAATTAACCACCTTCTTTGTCTCAAATTGAGATTTTTTGAGTAAAGACATATTGGAGACTCTTATGATTGGTAAACACATCAACATGCACCCCATACAAATAGTGATGCCAAATTTTCAAAGCAAAGATCACAACGGTTAATTCAAGATCCTGGGTAGGATAATTCTTCTCATGTACTTTGAGTTGTCTAGAAGTATAGGCTATCACCTTACCATTTGCATCAACACACAACCCAAACCAACCCTTGAAACATCACAATACACAACAAACCATTATACCCCTTCCAGTAGTGACAATATAGGAGCAGACACAACCTTATCTTTCAACATTTGGAAACTCTTTTCACACTTATCGGTCCACATAAATTTAGCTTTCTTTTGAGTCAACTTGGTGATAGGAGAAGCAATAGAAGAGAACCCATTCATAAACCTCTGGTAGTAACCCGCTAAGCCCAAGAAGCTCCTAATATCTGATGGGGTCAATGGTCTAGGCCAATTTCTAATCACATCCATTTTTTTGGGATCCATCTTAATACAATCCCTCGATACCATATGACCTAGAAAGGCAACTTTCTTCAACCAAAATTCACACTTCTCATACTTAGCATATAACTTTTCTTCCCTCAATCTTTGTTGCACTACCTTCAAATGGCCCATATGCTCCTCCTCACTATGTGAATAGATCAAAATATCATCAATGAAGACCACAATAAACGAATCCAGGTTGGGTTTGAAGACCCTATTCATAAGATCCATGAAGATGATCGGTGCATTGGTCATCCCAAAGGACATCACAACAAACTCATAATGCCTATACCTAGTTCAAAAAGCTGTCTTGGGAATATCACACTTCCTCACCTTCACTTGATGATACCTAGACCGAAGATCAATCTTAGAGATGTGACTAGCCCCTTGTAATTGGTCAAATCATCAATCCTTGGAAGAGGATACATATTCTTTATGGTGACCCTATTGAGTTGTTGATAGTCTATACATATTCTAAGAGACCCATCTTTCTTCTTTACAAACAACACCGATGCACCCCAAGGTGATTGGCTAGGCCTAATGAAACCTTTCTCCAATAAATCCCTCAATTGCTCCTTCAACTCCTTTAACCTCACTGGGGCCATGCGGTAAGGGGGAGTAGAAATGGGTTGAGTACCGGGAAGGAGGTCTATACCAAAATCTATTTCCCTTTCAGGAGGAACACCGGGAAGGGCATTTGAAAAGATATCAAGGAACTCATTTGCAATCAGAACCGACTCTATAGGAAGGACCTTAGACTCTACATCCCTTACCGTCATAAGATTATAGAGACACCCCTTAAAAATCAACTTACAGGCTTTAATGCAAGAGATGAACCTACCGGCTGACCCATTCACGTTACCTTGTTGTTCCCCCTCTTCAGACTAGGAGGAACTACTAACTTTCATGTGCATCTGAGCTGCGAGTGCTCGAGTCTGAGGTCTATGACTCTCCCACTCAAGGATGGGTTCATTTGGGAATTAGAATTTGACCCTATGGGTTCTACACAACCAAATACCAACATAATAAAAAGATTGTCTGAAAAGAAAACAAAGTATTCAATCATAATAAGATGAGCACTGGAGTTAAAAAGAAGTCAATCATCAAGGTGCATCAAGAACTGGTCTCTGACTAATCTATGGGGTCCTAGGGCTGGCTTTCCTCCTCTGCTAAAGTACCCTCTCCTAGTGGGGTGTGCTATACTCTCTCTCTCTGAATAGCCGCAAACAAAAGTGACTCCTGCACTATCTCCTCTGGTATGGGCTCTTCCTCCTCAAGTCTCGGCCTCTTCGGGCTTCGCTTTAGATCAGCATGCTCAAGGGGCATCTTCCCACGGGTGTCCGAATGGTCGGTGAGCTAATTAAATATCTTATCACCTACTGAGGCTGCCCCTAGGGCTAAAATAGGGGCTGCCAACATCTGTAATAAGTCAACCATAAATTTGGCCAACTCCTCAGTAACTGTGCTTGCATCGGCAGGCCTAGCTCCCTCTAGACTCTTATGAACTCTAGCCTCAAATAAATCGACCCGAGCATCTACTGCTCGGACTCTCTCATCAACTAAATCTTGAGCATATGCCTTCATTCTCTCCTCGGAGTACCGAATAGTCTGATCAATCAATGGCCAGATTACTGATAGCTCACGTAGCCTCCCCTCTGCTGTAGTAAGCCTATGCAATAAAGCCTGAAATACAACAACAGAGAAAAGAGGGTTAACCTATAAAGAAGGTGCTGCTGGTGTTGGAGTGCTGGATGAAGGTGTTGACTCGATCTCAATTGTAGGTGTGGGCTTTGTAGAAGCTGGAGTAGTGTCGGTGGTGGCTGGAGGTGAACTTGGAATTTGAGGCTCTATCAGGGAAGGCTCTGGGATAGCTGGAGGAGCTGCTCATGGTAAACCCATCGGGTTCTCATCAACCTTTATTAGGCTAGGATCCATAGTGCGTGTGGCCTCTACATGAGGGTCAATAGGAATACCTGCTGCACTGCTTAGTCAATGAATTAGAACTGGAAATGGTAGTGAGGTGCTCGTCCAAGCTGCAGCCTCATAAATCTGCTCCGAAATGATCTAGGCCCAATCTATAGCATAGCTAGCTAGGATGCTAGCCAACAGTACAACCCTCTCGAGGGTGATCACATTATCTGTAAAAGTTGCCTAATATGCTAACAGATAATTAACCACCAGAACTTGGACCGGAATCAGGGGTGGGCTTTTACTATAGGATCTGCATGGTTTTTTGACCCACGTTGGCTCAACACCCTCCTTACAAATCTGGCTAGCGGTCCACCGTAGGAGCTCCGTCCTAGCCCTGATGTTCTTCCCAGTCACTGCTATCCTCATCTTCTCAACACAGCTGTCGTATTCCATAATAGGCTAAGGGGCTGTATAAATAGGTCCAAACTACACTTATCGGATCATCTCCTTCGAGATATCAACTCTCCTCCCCAGACTGTCACCACCCGTAGTCTCAATTGATTCTTTGGCAACCCCCGACGAAGTGTAGCAAGGTGCGCCACATAGAACTCACAAACTATGTAGGGGGAATATTTGCCCAACTGTTGTGTGGTCCATCGTAGCCCATGCTCATCCAACCCAGCATCCAATCTAGGCACTCTATCTAAGCCCGAGGTATTCAGCTGGGACTTTTCATGAAACTGGCGAATCGGTTTGGCTTGCCCCTTTGGCTCTAACCCTTGGTCATATATTTTCTTCATCCCAGGTATACACCATTTGTGATCGACTAGGGGCTGGGACTAGACCTCCTCCTACTGAGAAGTGCTCTCTGACTCTGACTCTGAACCCGAGTGTGAAGGGGTCATCTGTGGCAAGCTGCTGCCTGACCCATTCACGTTACCTTGTTGTTCCCCCTCTTCAGACTAGGAGGAACTACTAACTTTCATGTGCATCTGAGCTGCGAGTGCTCGAGTCTGAGGTCTATTGGACTTCGAGTCTAGCCTGACTCAATGGACTTCCATATAGCCCTTGGATTGCTCGATTTTGGAGAATTCATCCCACAACCTCTATTGGAGAGCTTGAATAGCTTGTTTGTCTTTTGGAGGCATTTTATCTGCAAACAAACCACAAAGCAACATGTAAATCCCAGATGTTTGCTTTACTGAAATACAAAACAAAGAATAAGAAACAAAAACAAATAAAAATTCACCATGCACTGATGCAACTGCAGATGCGCAGGTATGAGTGCCGTTACGACTCGTAGGGTGACCTACGAATCATATACTGTCATCGTAGAACCAGTTTTTCCATTAAAAATGCTTTTAGATCACAGATATGAGACACAATTATGACTTGAAGGATGGCCTATGAGTCGTAGTCCTGGTCTCGTATCTAGTTCCAGAAATATTTTTCAAAACTTAGAAAAGTTTATGCGACCCTCCCTACAAGTCATACCAAGTACTATGAGTCATATGTGGGTCTCGTATGAGAAATATGAAGTGATTACAGGTGATTGATGCTTGCTACGAGGGGCCATTATGACTCGTATAGGAACTTACGAGTTATAGGAGTGCCTCGTAGCTGAGCACATAAGTCACGTGCAATGCCTAACTATTTCCCACACAAAGCACAAATTCAATGCTAAATTCAACTTAATCATGTGAATAAGAGCAAGGCATGACTAAATGGGACATAATCAATTCCATATTAGCATTGGCAATTTAAAACAACCATTATACCTAAGAGTCAAAACCAGTTCAACCAAACATCAAGCACATCAAAAGCAATCAACAATCTAAACTCATTCTTGACATGTCCACAACATCCCAAGGAAGTGTAATCACCATTCACGATGATTCAATCAAACCCACATGTTCAAGCATAGACAATCACCCCCATACCACCCAAAGTTTAACTCCGAAAACCATTCAGACCCTACGTGAGCAACAATATTACATTACATACAAAATGTTACAAATGCTGTACTCATAATCACCCACTCAAGGTTTTCTACAAGGTTCACTTCACAACCCAATTCTTTAAAGGCCTATAAACCCTAGATTACAAGTCTAGCTTAATAAATCAATGTAAGGCATGTTTAAATATGATCAAACTAAACGTATACTCATATAGCGAACAAACTCATCAACAAAGATTGATAAATGTAACTGAAGAGCTTACCAATTGGATTGAAAAATGAACCAAAGCAAAAAGGGATGAATTTCTTATTGAAACCCTAGAAATTTATACCCTCGGCGGAATCTTCACCGAAAAATGATGTGGCTAGCCAAGATTTTTGGTTGGAGAAGGATTTATAGAATGAAGAAGGGGTTTTTCGTTGACTTAGGGTAAGAAATTTTAGAATTTATGGTCAAAATTAATTTTGACCCCTTTTATAAGCAAACCGGGTAAGATTTTAAAAAGCTGCAGCTTGAGGCTATGAGTCCCCAACTATGAGTCCCCGAATATAAGTCATAGGTCATCTAATAACTCGTAGGTCTTGGTCTCATACCAGACCCAATAGTTGGTATAAATTTAGGAATCATACCTGGGCACTATGAACCCCACTTATGACTCATAGGGGATCCTACGAATCGTAAGGTTGCCTCGTAGTGTATGTGCCAACTTTAGATACTTACGGCATCCCTCTACAAAGCATGACTATGAGTTGTAGTGAAGACTATGACTCGTAGGCCTGCTCATAGGAGCTGCTAAAAGTCCAATTTTTCCAGATCTTCAATTCTTTCACTTTTCACCTGCAAACCAAATCTCAAAACATAGAAAACCACAAAAAATTACAATTGCATCTTTGTCTCTGAATTTAAATCAAATAATTACTACTATTCTAAGTCTCAAACAAAGAAATAATTAGAAAAATACTTGGGTTGCCTCCCAAGAAGCGCCTTATTTAACATTGTGGCCCAACTTTGTCATCTTCCTTTATTAACTATCATCGACGGTCCACACCTTACTCTTGCATTTATCTAGGTATTTCATGGATTGGGAAATATCGAACATAACTTTTGCATCATTAACCTTGAATTGCAACTGACCTGAATCCATATCCATTAGTGCTCTCCGAGTGGCTAGAAATGGTCTTCCCAAAATGATGGGCACCTCAAAATCAACTTCGCAATCAAGGATCACAAAGTCTGCTAGGAAGATGAATTTATCCACTTTAAATAAGCACATCCAAAAGGATATGCCCTACCTTTTTAATGGTTCAATCTGCCATAAGCAACCTCATTCGTGTCGGTGTAGGAGTACCAAGGCCAAGCTTCTTGAATACGGCAAGAGGCATTAAATTAATGCTTGCTCCTAAGTGACATAATGCTTTTGTAAATTCAACATCACTGATAGTGCAAGTGATGGTAAATACCCCTGGGTCTTCTCGTTTTTGCATATGGCATTTGGTCATAATCACACTACATTGTTGGAGTTCTTCCGAGAACTCTTAGCTCAAAGTGCGCTTCTTGGTGACCAAATCCTTCATATATTTGGCATATCTAGGCATTTTCTCCAAGGCCTCCAAGAGAGGAATGTTGATTGATAGTTGTTTTAACATTGATAAGAAATGCTCGAACTTGCCATCTTCTTCCTTCTTCTTAAGCCTTTGTGGGAATGGAGGAGGTGGTTTTGGGATTGATTTGTCTTTCTCTTGCTCTCCCACCTCTTGCTACTCTACTCCTTAGTCCTTAGACCTTTTTCCTTATTCATCACCTTGCTATTAATGGCTCTTTCCTCAACTTCATCACCAAACAATTGGCATAGGGGGGGGGGGCTACAGTGCCTTTGCCACTCCGAGTCTTCACGGCTATGCAATGCCCTTCGTTCTTATGATTTTAAACTGTATTGCTAGGTAGGTTGCCCTTCTGGCGTTAGTTCAGTTGTGAAGACACTTGACCAAATTATTGTTTAGGTTGCTTGATTGCCATCTAGTGAGACTCTATTTTTGGTTAATATTTGAAATATCTGCTTTCATTCCCTTTAGAGTCTTATCTTGGTGGTCAGCTCATTTCAACAATTTTTCAAATATATCTTCAATCCTAGAATTGCTTGATCTGGCTTCGTAATTATGTGGTGGCACTAAGGACCATTCCTGTAGCCCTCTCTTCTTCCCCATTCTGCGTCTGACACTTTCTCACTCTCATAGTATCCACCCTTATTACCTTTATATGCTCTATCTCAATTGAAGTTCCGACCTTGATTCCCAGAACATTACCTCCAATAGTTTGAGTTGGACCCTTGGGAGTTTTCCAGAAATCCGCCGCTTGGTTGCTCATATAACAGGCATCCTCATGAAAAAATTGATCATCATACAAAGGATAATTGGGGGTTGGTGAGCTATTGCCTTCACACTAGCTTGGTTTTACTTCAAAAGCAAATCCATGCTCGTACGGAGTTGAGCAAGTTGCTCCATAATCTCTTCATTTACTTTAGCCTGCTTACTATTTGTGGTAACCGCATAAGAACTCTTTGTATTACTATGCTCACTCTGACCCCATGCTCTGTTGGTATTCACCACTTGTTCCATTCTTTCAGCTATCAATGTAAAAGGTTGGTCTAGAAACATGCCTCCCATGATTGTATCAGCGCAAGCTTGACTATTCTCGTCAAGTGCCTGATAGAAAATCATAACCAAGGCATCATTGACAATCTTGTGATTGGGAACCATCCTTAAGCATTTAGTAAACCTCTCATATGTTGTGCTAATAGAATCGCCTGGAAATTGTTCAAACTTGTTGATTTGGTCTTTGAGCTTTAACTTCTCAGATCTCGGGAAGTATCTTTCAAGGAATACTCTTTAAAGTTTAGCCCAACTTGTGATAGTGCACGAAGAAAGCTCAGACAACCATACAACTGCATTGCCAGTCAATAACAGTTGAAACACTCTTAACTAAACATCATCAAGAAAAAGGTTTTATGTTCCCATGACACTTTTGCACACAAACACCACATTCTAAAGATGACGGTGGGGATCCTCTGAAGGTAGCCTTGTGAATAGACCGTGATTTTGGAGCATTTGGAGCAATCTACTCGATACCATGAACTTAGTATCTGCCAGTAAAGGAGGCAATATTATAACACCGGTAACATCCATAGCCATAGGGTTCAATCGGTATTGATTCCATCCATAAGCATTTTCATTGAAGTCCCTGAGCTGTGGCCTGTTACCCCTTTGTGGTGGATTCTCCTCTATATCCATATCTTTATTCGTATGCACATCCTCCTCAACCGCAATATCCCCATTCACTTAAGCTATTCTTTTTGGTAGTCGATGGATCTCCAAATTTAGTGGAGCTAAGGGATTGTCTTGGCTCCGTATGTTGGGCATACAACCTAATACACCCTGCAAAAGAAATCAAACAACAAAAACAAAAATAAAAGTAAAATACAAGAGACTCTAGAAATACTTAGCTCCTGGTGTTCGGCATACAACCTAGTACACTCTACAAATAAAATCAAACAACAAAAACAAAAATAAAAGTAAAATACAAGAGACTCTAGAAATCAACACTAGAATTAACTAATAGTGAAATCAAATCAAAACCTAGCCGTATTCCCCGACAATGATGCCATAATTTTGATGATGATGGTCACGCTCCAATAAGAAAGTGGTCGCTATCAGTAATTAACCTAACCAAGGTTATGGTCGAATCCATAGAAAATACAGAGCTTGACTATAAGATTTGACTACTAATCATTTCTAGTATCTATAACTATAATGTCTAAATAGGGGGTTTTTGTGATTCAAAAACAACATAAAATAAATACTAATTAAAATGCAGGAAAACACTCAATTTTGGGGACAACTTTTGAATTGTGTTCTCTATGGTTCATTGATTAAATTACCCTAGATAACATAAGTACGATTAGTGAATCGCATGCAGGACGGTAACTTAGGTTCTTCCAGCCCTCTTATGAAGGTAAATGTCAAATTTCACCATAGCGCTTGGTCGGCTACCATGGTTTGCCAACTAACCATTACCTATTATGCCAGTCAACCTCTCGTTGGTCAGGTTTTGTCGATTAGACGAGAAGACATCAATTGAATCCTGTCATCTACTTCCCTTTTCCTATTCATCACTACCTTGATCGGGATGGTGATAGTAGGCGAGGGCTACTCTTGGATAAGATAAAACACACAAATATGCAAATAATAGACATAGTCAAGAGTTTCACCAATAACAATGAAGGAAATAGGCACCATAAGTTGCAAACTCACAAGCTTGATTGATCAACAACGGGTACAAGGCAAGATTTGCAATCCCCAAAATAGGTTTTCCAAGAGATAACAATAACCTACTCTAAAAACCTAAGAAAAGCTTCAAAATGTAATGCAAAAACATGTACTGTTCAAACTCTCTTAAAAAAAAACCTAACTTAAACTATATATAGTGTTTATAATATAACCCTAGAATTTATACAGAAAAGACAGCTAGCAGCTGATAAGTGTAGTAGTTACGACTCGGAGGATGACCTACGAGTTATAGTCGGGGTCTTGTATCAGGTTCTTGGCATCTTAGAGTAAACTAGTATGACCTATAGGTATGAGTCGTTGCTTGGGCTACGACTCGTATATTTGTATCGTAGTCTTGGTCTTCAGTTTTTGGTCTAATATTTTGTCTCTCTGATTCTTGCTATGAGTCCACCTATACGAGTCAAAGTGTATATTACAACTCGTAGTCTGGGCTCGTAGGGGTTACCTTCACTAGGCAAATTTCTAATTTTTGGTCTTTGATTCTTGCTACAATATATCCTATAACTCGTAGCATGATGTACAACTCGTAGGTAGGCTCGTATAGCCTATGCTTCAGTAAAATCTGTAACTTTTCTTTAAAATCATGCCAACCTAATATTTTTACAAGATTAACACAAAAACATATCAAAACACTAAAAAGTCGCTTTAAGAACTCACAAAGTCCCTTATTTCTGGCACCAAATATGCTGTATTTTGACAGCACATCAAGGGGTTGCTCAAATATGGTATGATCAATGGAAAGGGGAGAAGGGGAATGGTTATATGGTGCTTTGGGAGGAGTTCAAATTGACATTCCTTAATCGGTTCTTCCCTCTTGAGCTTAGGGAAACTAAGTTGGTAGAATTCATGAATTTGAGGCAAGGTGCTATGAGTATGAAAAAGTATGCACTCAAGTTTAATCATCAAATTGGCTTTCCTTAATCGGTTTTCACTCTTAAGCTTAGGGAAACAAAGTTGGTGGAGTTTACGAACTTGAAACAAGGTGATATGAGTATGATGGAGTATGCCCTCAAGTTTAATGAACTTTCAAAGAATGCTCCTCATTTGGTAGCCGATCCTAGATCTAAGATGAATAAGTTTGTGATGGGGGTCTCTGATTTGGTGAGTGAAGAATGCCGATCTGCTTTGCTAATTAGTGACATGGGCTTATCTCGGTTGATAACATATGCCGAGCAAATGCAGGAGAAAAAGTTGAGGAAAAGAAGGGGTAATGAGGCCCAGAGGGCCCATTTTGAGGGTAAGTTCCAAAAGGGTACTAGATCTCATCAAGGCCAAGGACCTTCTCATGCTACTGATGAGGGGTTTGCCAATGGCCTCTCTAGGCCTCAAGATATTGGTGGTGTGGCTCCTAATGATATGTGTCCTAATTGTGGAGGAGGTCATAGGGGCCCATGTTTGTGGGGTTCTAAGGCATGCTTCGAATGTGGGGAGCTTGGTCACAAGTCAAAAGATTGTCCTCCTAGGCAGAAAGAGAGTAGAGGTAGTGAGGTTGATCGAGGGGATGCTCCTAGACATAATCAATTCTATGCTCTTCAAAGGAGGCAAGAAGAAGATGAGGCGCCCAATGTTGCCACCGGTAAGTTGAAGTTTCCTTTGACTTGGATGTGTATGTATTTATGGGTCCAATGTGTCACTATTTCTTTCATTGCTCTTATGGTTACTAGTGGGTTCCTTGTGTGTCCCGAGTTGTTGTGTGGAATTGTTGGTATTTATTCTGTTGGTGGTTTTATTATTGATGGGTAAGGCTTTTGGGGCTTGTTTAATGACCTTATTGCTTTAGGACTAGTCTTATGCTTTGGTTGAATTAGGTATGGTGGTTTTGATGTCATACTTGAGGTGGATTAGTGGCATGTATGGTATGCCTTTAGTATTTGTATGACCCTTAGGGTTTGATTCCAAATCTCTAATGAAATCGTCTTTGAGTGGGAGGTTTCCAAGTAGTAGCAAAAGAGGTAGGTCCATTCTTGTCTTAAGTTTCAATTGATCTCTAGGGGTTGCCCCATGTTCTTATTGCATAAGAGTCTTGTTTTGTGATCTTTTTTGAACTTAGCTTGATGTGTTGGAGGTCTTGGTGTAGCTTGGGCTACTTGCAAAACATGTTTCAAATGAGTGTAGAACCCGTAAGGTTGTTATGTGATGGTTAAGGATAGATGATCTATTTGGTCAATTACAATGGTTTAGTCATTTCTCTAAGATTGATCTTTGGTTCGGGTTTTGTCTCCAAGTGAGGATGGAGATAGGTGACATCCCTAGGTGTCTTTTCGGATTAGGAGTGAACAATATAAGTATTGGTGGAGTTGTTTTGTTGATTTATGCATTAGCTATGTGTATGGGCTTCATGAATACAGTCTTAAAACCCTACCTTGGTATGTTGTGGTGATTTCTAGTAATGTAGTATTGATTTATTTAGAGCTTGTGAATCATTTGGGGGCAGTATCTCAAGTCGTGGAGGATGAGGGATTGTTTGCTAAAAATGATAAGTGTGCTTTGTGGATAGCAAGAAGGTGGTTAGAATTCTTTAAGGATTATGAATGAGTGTGCATTATTTTTTTTCTTTCCTTGGTAAGGCTAATGTTGCGGTTGGTGCTTTAGGTAGCCTAGCATGTGTTGTTGATGGTGGCAAAGAGGAGACTAGTGGGATCTATCAGTTGATTAGATTGGAAGTTAGGTTGAGGGAAGTTGAGCATCGTGGTGTAGCATTCTTGATGGTTCCAAATCTCCTTGGGTTAAGAGGTCTAGATTAGGCAAGGCCTTGACTCCGCCTTATTAGAGTTGGAAGTTTTAGGTGAGAAGATGATAGAGTGAAGGTTGTCTCCTAAGGGGGAGATGGTCGTTATGGTGCCAAGTGGGTTAGGTGTATTTAATATTGACAATTAAGTTGAGGATTGTGAGTCCTTATAGAGTGTAAAGGGAAGTTGGTTAGGTTGCATAAGTTTGGGAATTGCCTATGGCATGGTTATGGTTTGTTAGACTTTTCATGCTTTTAGGTTGAAGGGATGTGGTGGTGACTCTACTGCTATAGAACTCGTAAGATTGTGGGTGTTGTGGAGCATAAGTTGCCTTAGAAAGAGGTCTCAGTCGAGGTATTGGATGGAAAGGTTGAAGAAGTTGATTGGTAAGAGAGTAGTGTTCATCAAGGCCTTTTGGAAGAATCATCAAGTCGAAAGTGTCTCTCGGGGAGCCGGAGCATGCATGGAAAAGCAATATCCGTACCTCTTTCATTCTATTCAAGCTTATGATAACATGTTGAACCACTTCACGTGATTTCAAGTCTTATGTTTCAGCCCCTATGTCATTGCATGCATTCATGTTTATGTTGACAAGTACATGATGATTTTAACACTTGTGTTGAGATTTCAAAAAAAGGTGTTAATGTGCATTGTTGCATTTTTGTTGGGGTTGATTTGTTCATGATTACTCTTCTTATGTATGTTTCTTCAACACGCGGGGATGAATGATCCTAAGGGGGAGATATTATAACACTCCACACTTGTCTAGGAATACCCCCATAATCGTAATTTCCTTATATATCAAATCGAGGATATTTAAACATCCCTCCATGTAGCTCCGAAAGACCCTATGATGTATTTTTTTCAATATCTCACAATCCGTGCAAACTTTCGTAAATCTGACTGCATATTCTTGTTCAGAGGGCAAAATTGGGTGGGAAAATGAGTACCTACAAGGTATACTTTGTCCGTATGAAGAAAAATAATTTTTGGTTGAAAGTGTCCAAAAACAGTAGCTGTCTGCGATGGGTCTGCGATGCTGACCAGACGCGGACCAGTTCAAAAAGTTCTGAAGTTTGTTCTTTTTCACTCTAGGGCAAGTGGGTAATAACCCTATACATATATACATGAAAATCCCTCATTGTCTAGCCATTTTGAGCCCTAAAAACCAACTAAAAAGCTTTCTAATCTTTATCAAGTTCTCTATCCATTCTCATGGTTTTCAAGAAGTCTTTTTGAAATTCAAGGAAACCAAGTCAAGCCCCAAGTCCTCCTTAAGATTCAAGAGTCCCAAAACTCATCTAGATGTAAGGATTTCATTCAAGCTTCAAGCCTCCATTTCAAATCTTCTTCAAGAAACTCTCTAAAGTCAAGGTATGTGGGTTTTAGCCATTGGGTCCTTCCACCCATGGTGCCCTAACCTCCTTTTCACTCAATTTGCATGATTTAAAGTTGGTTTTACAAATGAGTTTACTAGTATGAACATGTCTATGAACTATGTTAAAGCTATGTAAAATTTTGATTGTTTTGCTATGTCTTGAGCTATAAATCTTGGATCTATTGTAAGATTTGATGAGGGGTTTTGGTGTATATTACTTGAGGGTGTTGCAAGGTGTTTATTGATGGTTTAGCAATGGATTTTCTAGCATGATTTAATCTATAAATTGCATGGTTTTTACCCCCATTACACCCCCTAAGTATTTGATAAAATGTCCGATTATGGTTTCTTGAGGAAGTGATAAATTTACCAAATTACTCTTTACACCCCCTAAGTATTTGATAAAATGTCCGATTATGGTTTCTTGAGGAATTGAAGGTCCAAAGCATAAGATAGGATTTGACTGACTATATGATGATGAAATGAGCTTATGTACATGATTAATCCTATTTAAAGTGTGACACACTAGGGTGATGGGTGCTATTATCACTAAACTACCAAGGGGTTTGTACTTTTAAAATCTAATGCACTAGGGTGATGGGTGATATCATCACTAACCTCGATAAGGGGTTTGCACCTTACATACTAGGGTGATGGGTGCTATTAACACTAACCTACCAAGGGGTTTGTACTTTAGAAATCTAGCACACTAGGGTGATGGGTGCTATAATTACTAACCTTGATGAAGGGCTTATACCTCACATACTAGGGTGATGGGTGCTATCATCACCAACCTACTAAGGGGTTTGTACTAGAGAAATCTAGCATACTAGGGTGATGGGTGCTATCATCACCAACCTACTAAGGGGTTTGTACTAGAGAAATCTAGCATACTAGGGTGATGGGTGCTATCATCACTAACCTTGATGAGGGGTTTGTACGTCACACACTAGGGTGATGGTTGCTATCATCACTAACCTACCAAGGGGTTTGTACTTTGGAAATCTAGCTTGGTCTCTTCTACACATATGATACCCTATATGAGCATGATTTACTTAAGCATGTTTTTACTTATGCATTGATCATACATGTCGTATTGTATATTATGCCTATTGATTAATATTATGCATTTTGATTATAATGCCTATGTATTGTTGCATTACATCCTACATACTTAGTACATTCAAACGTACTAACACATACTCTATGCCTACATGATTTCACCATGTAGGAGTCGGTGCCCAAGTTGATCATCCTCCTCCACGTTGCTAGTTTGGTGCTATTCAAGCTAGTTGGTGAGTCCTCCTTTTCGGGGACCTAGTCTACGTTTCTTCTATTATGTATTGAGACATTTATCTTTATTGTTTATTTTGACTATGAGGGTGAGCCCGGTTACTTTGTCTTGGCCCCCCCACTTTTATTTACATATTAGAGGTGTTTGTTGGACATATTATGTATCTATAATATGAGTTTAACTCTTGTCTTTCGACCATGATATTGTGCAATCTTTTCCCTTTGCCCCGGTTTCCCCATTCTTTTATCTTTGATGCTTGATTTATTTATTCCGCGATCGAGGATGTGTAATGATGCTTTATGAGGCTAGCTTGGGGTCCTTTCGGGTTCCCCTTGCACCGTGTCCCCTAGGCTTAGGTCGTTACAATACATCAGCTAATGCCCATATGCTTTGGCATTCTTGGGTTATAGTCAATCATCTACAGAAATAAACTTTCCCTTTATAATACCGGTGCTCGCACCAATGCCCGTCACACCATTGGTATGAGACCCTCGTCTTTCACCCTTACCTATTCTCTAGTTTTATTATTTTAATCTTAGATTAGAAAAATGTCATTCAATGAAGTCTAAAAAGTCTTAACATACCTTGAATACTAAACACACATCACAAATCCTCTAGATTTTGTCTTTTCCTTTTGAATAGGATCCGTAGCACCACGATATAATAAAATAAGAATTCACAATAAGATTTTCAAACTAAAAACATCCAAATCTATAGTCAAGTCCTAACTATCAAGTCTAGAGTTAAGTGTTAATTCCTCCAAATCATATAACTTTAATGGTATTTATGAAATAAGATACATCTAATATCTAATTACCTATTACAAATATTAATTGCCAAAAGATAAAATAAAGAAATATATAATATATGTATGAACGAACCGGAAGAGTGCGCTGCACATTGCAACGCCTCAACCCTCGTTATTCCCCTCTTTTAGAATGTATATAAATTTCATCTACATGTTGCAATTCAAAGTGCTCCCTTATAATATTCGCTTCCCCAATCCTTGACTTGTGGTTACTAACGGACCAAGAAACACTTATATACCCCTTATTATAACCCCTAAGGCAACAAACTTTAAAGGAAGTTAATTCCTTAACCATTATTATCCACTAACTCAAAAACACCAGCAAAATTACCAATCTACCTGCCAAATTCTTATTTCTTTCAAACCCACATACAAGCACACAATGTCACTTTAAATGAAATTAAAGATCTGTACCTGAAAGTTGAAGTCACCTTCACATTGTCGGCGTCTCCTTGTTCCTTTCTAGTTTAACTAGGTATTTAAAGTGATAAATTTACCAAATTACTCTTAATAAATAAGGTACACAATATTACATAAATTGCCATTTTATCCCACTAATTAAATGAAATATCTAAATTTATCCGGCAATTAAATGACTATAGTTGTCGAATAGCCTAAAATACCCACTAAACTTTTACGAGATAAATCTTTTAGGAAATTAAGAGGATTAATTCTCAAAATGACTTAACGGGTCATTACATCATCTACCATTTAAAGAAAAATTCGCCCTTGAACGATAAAAGAATAGAACACATAGAATGCTCAAAAGTTATGGATATCTTATATGCATATCTGAATCGGTCTCCCATGTAGCCTCTTCAACTGGACAATGCTTCAATTGAACCTTCATCGAAGCAATCTCTTTTGACCTTAGCTTTCGAATTTGTCTATCCAAGAAAGTTATTGGCTCCATCATAAGTTAAATTTTTGTCAATTAACTCTAAATCTCATTGGATCACATGAGCACCATCCCCGTGATACTTCTTTAGCATCGAGATTTGAAATACAGGATAAATACCAGATAATTTAGGTGGCAAAACTAACTGATAAGCAACCTTACCAATATGCTCAATAATTTTAAAAGGTCCAATATGCTTTGGGCTCCACTTGCCCTTCTTTCCAAATCTCATCACACCATTTATGGGTGATACCTTAAATAGAACCCTCTCTCCAACGATAAACTCCGAATCACGAACCTTTTTATCTACAAACTTTGAGCCATAAGAAGCCTATCTTGAATCAATTTGACCTTGTCCAAGGACTCCCTCAGTAAATTTGTACCCCATGGCCTAACCTCAAATGCATCAAACGAACCAACAGGAGATCGACACCTCCTACCATACAATGCCTCAAATGGTGCCATCTGAATGCTCGAATGGTAACTATGCCTAACCTCGAATACATCAAACCACCTAACAGGAGATCGATACCTCCTACCATACAATGCCTCAAATGGTGCCATCTCAATGCTCGAATGGTAACTATTATTGTGTGCAAACTCCACCAAAGGTAAAAATTGATCCCAATGACCACCAAAGTCAATAACATAAGCTCACAACATATCCTCAAGAACCTGAATAGTATACTCAGACTGACCAACAGTTTGAGGGTAAAAGGCTGTACTTAGATCCACTCGAGCACCCAACTCCTTCTGCATAGACCACCAAAAGTGAGATGTAAATTGCGTACCATGATATGAAGTAATAGAAATAGGCACCCCATGCAAGTGAACTACATCCCTAATATAGATCTTTGCTAGCTTTTCTGAATTATAGCTAGTCTGAACTAGTATAAAGTGTGCAGACTTAGTCAATCGATCCACAATAACTCTTATGGCATCAAACTTTCCCAAGGTTTGTGGCAACCCAACCACAAAGTCCATAGTGATAGGCTCCCATTTGCAATCAGGTATGGGCATCCTCTGGGTCATACCTCCAGGCTTTTGGTGTTCGTACTTCAATTGTTGATAGTTTAAACATCGAGATACAAAATCTACTATGTCTCTCTTCATACGACACCACCAGTAATGCTGCCTCAAGTCACGATACATCTTAGTAGCCCCTGGATGAATATAATACCTTGTACTATAGGCCTCCTCGATAATCAACCTGGTTAAATCACTAGTGAGAGGAACACAAATACGACCTTTTATCCTTAACACTCCCTTATTATCAAGAATTTCCTCCTTAGCTTTGCCTTCTAACACCTTGTCTCGAATCATACATAAATTACCATCATCAAATTGTTGAGCCTGAATCTGCTCCAATAAGGATGACCTTGCCTCCATGTAAGCCAAAACCTTACCAGATTTTGAAATATCAAGCCTCACAAAGCTATTGTCTAGGGACTGAACCTTCATAACCAAAGGATGCTCTCTAACCTATAACAAGGACAAACTGCCCATACTTACTATTTTTTGACTTAAGGCATCTGCTACTACATTCGCCTTACCTAGAAGATAAAGGATCGATATATCATAGTACTTGAGTAACTCAAGCTATCTCCGCTGTTTCAAATTGAGATCCTTTTGGTTGAATATATATAGAAGACTATAATGATATGTGAATACCTCACAATGCACACCATAAAGAGAATTCCTCCAAATCTTCAATGTGAACACTACAACGACCAACTCCAAGACATAAATAGGGTAGTTTTTCTCGTGAACTGATACACCCAAATTTACACTCAAAAAGGAATCGTAAAGTGGTCATAGATTAAATATAGAACTCAACTAGAGTTGAGGTCGATCCCATAGGAAATGCGTGAGAATATATCTATTAGCACCATTTTCAGATATAATATCTATTCTCTAAACAAAAGTGCGTAAAGTAAATGGGGGTGGGTGGGTTTGGCTTTTTCAAACTAATTTTTTAAAATAAAGTAATAAATAAGTGTAGGGACTACTAGATTTCAAACAATTTATGTGAAGCTAGGATTGTATTCCCCACGACATCTAATGCGATAGCCGAATCTAGTGGTAAACTCGTTCATTATTACGTATATAAGATCTAAAGAGTTATGTAACATCTAATTCACCTCCCAATCCTTCTTAGATGCATATCACTCTTCACCTTTTGATCATAGAATGTGTACTTGCTAACCTTTGTTGTCAATCCCAGAATACTCTCACCTTTCGGTCTCAAATACTTAGACTAGGTTAAAAACCTCGAATTTCCATCATAGAACTCTTTTCCTAATCAAAACATCCCTTTAAGGCATGTAATGAATAAAGGCTTATCCTAATACGTCGACTCATCAAGGAAGAAATTATAATGAAGATTAATATGATATATACGCTAATAAATCCAAAGATTTACCCCATATTCGCCTATCTTATTGATTTGTCAAGGTTCCCACAACCCTAGTTATGGGTTTAGCCTAGCATATTCAGGAAAGAGAAACCACAATGATACAAAGAAATCATAATAAATTACTTACTATTAATGAAACAATGAATTCACGAGTTACAACCTTGAACATGATAAGCAAAATCCTAAAGTTTTGTGGAATCTCCCGGAAAATAGTGCCTTTTAGTGTTTTTTTTAATCTCTAGCCATCCCAGTCTCCTCAAAAATAAAATAAAAATACTATTTATACAAAAATAAAACCTAATCCAAATTAAAATAGGAAAAATCATGTCGGTATAGCTACAAGCCACTAAACGGCCCGTGAGACATTGAACGGACCGTGTAATGGTTCGTGTGGTCATACTTGGCCTCTAGAGTCTTCAACTTGTTCTGCTACTCCACGTGCCATTGAATGGGGCGTGTGAATTTAAATGGTCCATGAAATAGACTATCTGGTTGCCTTAAACAATTCCCAACTCCATTCGACGTCACAGGCCAAGTCATGGACCGTGGTTGGTCACACGGCCCGTGACATGTCCCGTCTTATGCCATTTAGGTCCCATTTTTCAAGTTTCGATGGTAATGGCTTTCACATCACTTTGATGGTAGGTTGCATAACCCATGTTGCCTCCCATGGTCTGTGTAACATTCCGTGGGACATGCCTTGGTCTCCTGCACCTACCTTTTGCTCCTTGTGAATGCCATCAACCACTAAGTGTGAGGCCACGATGGACTTCATGGTCCATGTAGATGTACATGAGCTGTGCAGGTCCCTGTGTGCCTACACTTGGTTCTATTTTTGCATTTTAGGCTCATCCTTAAGCTTTTTTTCATCCTTTCTTCTATAGTTCATCCATTTCTCCATGGCTTAGTCATTTTTTAGAAAACTCACAAAAAGAAATTTCAAAATAACGTATCTGCTTGAGAACGCGCAAAAATTCTTTATTTAAAATGTTATAAGAGTCGTACTTCCACGAGTCATCAACACCCTAAACTTAGAATGATTGCTTGTCCTCAAGTAATAACGACTCAACCAAACAACGCATAAACACAAGTTCTCACTCAGACTATGGATCTCCCCACAATTTTAAACATCTATGCCCAGATGACAAGTTTAAAAATGTGCTCACATCCCAACTGGACCTATAAAGATTAACGCAAATGTCATGCATGCATAGTCAATCCACTTATGATTAGGAATAAAGATACCCAAGTTGAGTTAGCAACAAATTGATGCAAAAGATTGTGCCCTCACTACAAAGAAGTCTTACTAACAATAAAAACACGTAAAATAGAGACTGGAATGTAGTCACTCACTCTCATAAATTACTTTTAGTGGACACACCCATATCGATCATAAACTTTCCCTTATTTTCACCACCTTAACTCTTGAATGGCCTTTTTAGGATCATACTAGGACTTTCGTGGCTTGTAGTATAGGCTCGGGCTCGGGTGAGGTATACTTAGGATTAAAGTGACTAAACGGCCTCTCCCAAACACTTGCTTCAACTCCGCCATTTGCTTTTTGTTCCCCAACACTTAATGCTCCTATTTCCCCAACTTTCTATAGTACGGGGAGTGATTTTCCATGTTATTTACTCATTTTTATTCTTTTCTTTTTCGCTCTTTAATTTTGCTCATGGTCACAAGCCTTTTCTTTTTCTCCTTTTATTACTTTATTGTTTTCCACGCACATTTTTCTTTTTTCCCTGCACTAGCCACCCTCAACTTAAGCCTTTGGCTTGGGTCAAGGTTCACAATATCTTTTGAACTGACTAGGGCCAATATCAGGTTTGGCTAAGTGACTAGTCAACAACAATGGCCTAAGATCACATCCTAATCCATCATTTAATTATTTCAATGGGACTAACGAGGCAAGTTCTATCTCACAGGTGCATTGACTGAATTATTGTAATTAGGTCACACACATGACATATCTTCTACAGTAATTAGTACTAAATCACATAGACATGCTTCATTCATCAGAATGCCAACCATACACACACATTACCTACTAGCAATCATACATGTTAGTCAGGGTAAGATGCAAACATATGTAACTTTGATATTGTCAACATGGGACACTACAAAGATCAACACAAGGGCTACCCTAGACTTCTTTGAACAATTATATTTACACAAATATTACGACCTAAACATGCTAGTTCTACTAGATAATATACTTGAGAGAAAAGAAACATGGCAAGAAAAAATCTTAAATGGCAGGATGTCCTACCCCCTCCAAAAAGACATTGTGGTATCCTCACTACACATAACACGAGTAAATGAACAGATAGCGAATAGAAAATACCTGGGATACCCTAGGCGTCAATAGTGTCGATGGGATTAGACTCTCATAGGGGGTCTCTATTAGTATATGTAGCACCAAGTCCAAAGGTCCTACAGGAGGCTCCTACCCGTTCCACCTCTTTTGCTAGCCATTCTCGTTCTGCATTATCGGCTACAGCCCAGCGCTGGGCCCTGGAAGCCTTGCGCATTTGCCGCTCTTCTTCTTTTTGAGGGTCACAAGGAGGACTACTTTGGTGGTCACATCACTTATCCTTGTCCTTCCATGTAGGGTGATCAGTAGGTGTCGTGGGTGCATCAAATGGGGCGGCAGGAACGCCCCATATCTCATACAGAACAGGCTCATCCAAGATTTTGGAAGTGGGGCCAGTGCAGTGGCCTGGTACTATGAAGTCAGCTGAGCAATCTAGGCCTTCATATCATTTATCATCTGAATCAGATTTTTCATTTCATCCCTGGACATACTCCCAAACATGTTTTGGAAGTATTCCTCCAAAGTGGTGACTTGGGCCTTCAAGGTGGTGATTTGGCTCAAAAAAACATTATTACATTGGTCCACCACCCGCTATGAGTGAGGTTGGACCATATACAGAATTCTTTCTACTATCTGATCTATGATGGAATGTGTCTGCCACTAGTCTACCACCATTCTGGCCAATAACTCATAGGGCACATATGCATACCCTTGTTGTATCAGAGGACTGTACCACTACCCTCGGCCACTCAAAAGCCGTGGCTGATGGTGGGGTAGTAGTATAGCCCTCAAATAGCAAGGGCTGCTGTAGAGGTGCTGAAGGGAAGTTTGTTGGGCCCCCTAGTGAACGTATTTTGCTCTTAATGAGACTGTTTTAGACATCCTTAATCAGGGCAATATTGGCCATACCCTTGGGAGCTAATTTCTTATCCAAAAAGTAAGTAGTAGGAATACTGGCCTATTTGTAAAGGCCACAAACCAAACACGGAAAAGGCATGCCAGCTCTCTCAGATAAGGCTCGGTCCTACATCTCCAAGGCAATGATTCATCTCACATTGACTCCATATCTAGACATCAGACATGCTATTAGAGAGGCATGTGAAGGTTGGAGTAGATTGCCATTTTCTATGGGCTCAGTTTGGCCCACACCATCGACCATCAGAATTTTGCAGCAAATGTCAGAGATGCTTTGGCGATAGGACACTTGGGATTTGTAACCCAAGGTGCTGTCTCCCCCTCAATGCTGACTCATTGGATAATCCATCCCAATAGTTTAGACCGATATGCCGAGTCGAACATCTATCCCTCATCCATAATCCGCAAGTGTCAATCCATAAATTGGCCATTTGGAGGAGCTTGGTAATTTGGCCCAAATAGGAAGCGGTTGATGGTGTTTTCTTAAATATTCACTCATGTAACCCACACCATCACATGTAACTGCGGGGAACTACCAAGTGCGATCTGTCGCTTTGCCTTCTTAAGCTGGGTACCCTTTACGGAGTTTAGTAGACTTGCAGTGTAATTAGAGTAGAACTCCTCAACTACGAAGGGCCCATAGTACCTAGGTGGTTGCGCCATCCAACCAAACTTGTGTTATTCAAAAGTATCTCTGATTTTTGGAATGCCATCAAGTTGGTTCGTGAGGACCCGAACCACCGGGATGATAGACCACCATTGCAAACCCCCAAAATCTGTTGTAAGCCCATTAACATAAATATCCTTAGATCTTGGGACTGTCCACTGACCCGTTAGAATTAGAATAAGCGCCCTGGCAATTTTGGGATCCATCATCTGGGAGACTACAAAATGTATAGCCTTGCCATCACTTTCCCAGAGTTCGATCTCCTCTCCCTACTCCTCAATGTCGTGACCCTCATCCTCCAAAGTTTGCACCTATTCTTCTTGGTCTGAAGTATTCTCCTCCTGTTCTGGGGCATCTGCCTTCTCCTCAACTCCCGTGAAAGGAACCCCCTAATCAGACTGGGGGCTCTACGTCGGCCTACACGGGCTCGTATAGTATAAGAGGAGTGAGGGGAGACATTGCTCGTATACCCAACCTTGGACCTACTAGAGGAGTCATTGCCTGAGTCACCCCTAGTTTGATGGCTAGATAATAAATTGGGGAATCATGGAGACATGACACAGGCTCATCCCTGTCATTTCATCGGGCTAGCTAGGGCGTGGACCTATAGTACCTGCAAGTGCTACAAATGAATACAATTTGTTAGAAAGTATTGCATAAGCAGGTTAACATATTAACAGGTACTCAAACTTCCCCTCTGCCATAAAAGTGACAATAACCCTTAAGAGTTGCGTCACTCGGTCTATCATAGGGCCATTACACTTAAAGAATATATGTGAATTAAAATTAAAATATACCTAAGTAAAGTAATGCAAGTGGAATAGGGTCAATGGGACTCTAAATGGCTCGTGTAACGAGACACGGTCCGTGAAAGGGCTCGTACTAGGGCACTTGGTCTTGTGGTTGACTGACGGTACATCATAGGCCATTACACGATCTGCAAAAATGGCTGTTCGACCCCCTTTTGAATAATTTTTAACTCATCATGCACATACACACAAGTTCATGCAATTTCACCCTACTTAATCATGATTAAATCAACATAATAGCATATACAAGGCAATTTTCCTAAAGCTCATGTCAAAAATCAACCAAAATCCTTGCTTTCATGGGTAAGACCTTAAGAACTCTACAATGGTGGTTTTAATCACCACATGCTCACCCAATATCAATAATACGAATTATGAAGCATTAAACCAAGAAAGAAACACTTTTCCACCAAGATCTACATATGCAAGCACCAAAACATATACTAGAAGATATCGAAATTAAGTTCTTACTTTGATGAGCAACAACGGGGAAGAAGACTTGCTTGAAGAAGTAGAGACCCACACCTAGATTGAGCTATGAACCATGAAATAGACTCACAAATCATCTAAAAATTATGGAAATATTTGGAGAGAAGATGTGTGAGAGAAGGGGAGAAAGCCGTGAGATAGAGAGAGAAGCAAAAAATATTTAAATGGATTGTTGGAACAAATAGGGCTATTTGAATATCTTGGTCAACATAGTTGATTTCTTCTCTCTCCTCCACATGGATGGCCACATGGCGCATGTCACGTGGCATAGTCCATTTGGACCATCCATCCCACCATCCTTGAAACTTTTTAGCACTTATCTGGATTTGGGCTAGACGACGGCACCTTCATAGGCCACCAGACGGGTTGTGACACATGGCGTGGACCATTTAGTGGTCTGTGTTCTGATACTTATTGTCATTTTGGTTCTGCTAGTATACACGCGCTAAAGGCAACCCATACGAGTTTTTTGACGTACGATGGCCCATGTAAATGACCCATGAGATGACACTTGGTATCTTTCGGCATGCTTCCATCGCACATGCTCCACCTGACTTTCAGAAGATGCCTCTCGTGAGATGTTGGACATGACATGACCTGTGTTAATGGGTCGTGTGTCAACACTTTGGATAATTTTTGTCCCTTTTGGCCTCAAGACATATTTTCCACTATGTGTGCACTCATGAACTACAAAAATTACACCTGTACTCACCTGGAAACACAAATCAAAATCCAAAAAAAATGTATGGCATATAAGTTAAAGCTTTCTTTATTTTATAAGCATTGCAATGCATGGGTTGTCTCGCATGGAGCGCATGATTTAACATCGCGGCATGACACATTATCTTGACTACTCAGACTTTGTCAATGAGTAAGAGTTCAATCACTGATGCCTCTTCTACTGCACCCAAGTATTGCTTCAGCCTCTGTCCATTTACCTTGAATCGATCCCCATTTTCTGTTTCTAGCTCAATTGCACCATGGGAAAACACATGGATGATTGTATATGGGCCAGATCACCTTGACTTGAGCTTACCTGGGAAGAGTCGTAACCTGGAGTTGTATAGTAATACCTTGTCACCAACACCAAAGCTTCTTTGGGAAATATGATTATCATGTCGAATCTTCATCCTCTCTTTGTATGATGCTGCACTCTCACATTCTTGGAGGCAAAACTCATCCAACTCATTGAGCTAGTTAAGTCTTAGGTCAGCAGCCTCCTCCCAATTCATGTTAAGTTTTTTCAAAGCCCAGAGTACCTTGTGCTCTAACTGCATGGGTAAATGTCATGCTTTACCAAACACCGACTAATATGCGGACATACCAATGGGTGTCTTGTAAGCCATTTTTTAATCCCAAAGACCATGATATAGCTTCCTCGCCCAATCAATTCGAGTAGCATTCACCGACTTGGTTAGGATTTCCTTGATCTCTCTGTTTGACACTGCAACCTATTCACTAGTATGCAAGTGATAGGGTGTGGTAACCTTGTGCTGTTGGACTCCATATTTTCCTAGCAGATCATGGAAAACCTTGTTACAACAATGAGAATCCCCATAACTGATGATAGTTCTAGGTGTCCCAAATCTGGAGAAGATATTCTGCCTCAGAAACTGGACACCACTCTTACTCTCATTGTTTGGTCATGCAACCACCTCCACCCATTTGGAGACATAGTCTACCGCCACAAGGATGTACCTCATTCCATATGAACTCACAAATAGGCCCATAAAGTTGATGCCCCAGATGTCAAACATTTCTACCTCAAGAATGGGGGTCATGGGCAGCTCTTGGCACTTCGAGATGTTGCCCTATCGCTAGCACTGGTCACACCCAAATACCAAGTCATGGGCATCCTTGTAGATGGTGGGTCAGTAGTATCCACATTGTAGAATTTTCTTGGCCGTCTTGGCACCACTATGATGACCCCCCACTGCTGAAGAATGATAGTCCTCAATGATACTCTATATCTCAAATTTTGGAACGCACCACCTTATGACCCCATCAACATATGTTCGAAACAAGCATGGGTCATCCCAGAAGTACCTGCACACATCAAAGAGAAATGTTTTTCTCTGGTGAGGGTTAAGGCCCTCTGGTATAATATCGCTCACTAGAAAGTTAGCAAAATCAGCAAACTAGGGAATAAGGTCAACATAAGCTGCCAATACCTGCTCATTGGGAAAGGAATCATCAATGTTCAACCAATCCTTCAATCTTGACTTGTCCTCCAATCTGGACAAGTGGTCTGCTACTTGGTTCTTAGATCCTTTTCTGTCTAGGACCTCAAAGTCAAAATCCTATAGCAGGAGAACCTATTTGATCAACCTTGGCTTAGTATCTCTCTTTCCCATGAGGTATCTCAAGGCTGCATGGTCAGTGTGCACTATCGACTTGGTTCCTAATAGGTAAGCCCTAAACTTGTTGAATACATATACCACAACTAGCAATTCCTGCTCAGTCAATATATAATTCTTTTGAGCTTCATTGAGGGTCTTGCTGGCGTAGTAGATGGGGTGGAAGATCTTGTTGCACTTCTGTTCGAGTACAAGCCCCACAATAATTCTGCTTGTATCACACATCACCTCAAATGGGGCATTTCAGTTAGGTGCAACCACCATGGGTGTAGAAATCAACTTTTGCTTTAGGGTTTCAAAGGCATGTTTGCAGCTATCATCAAAATGAAACTTTGTATCCTTTTCCAATAGCTTTCACAATGGATGTGCAATCTTTGAGAATTCTTTTATAAATCGGCGGTAGAAATCTGCATGCCCAAGGAAACTTTGGACCCCCTTCATAGAGATGGGAGGTGGTAGTTTCTTAATCACCTCGATCTTTGCCTTATCCACTTCTATGCCCTTCTTAGAAATCTTGTGGCCAAGAACTATCCTCTCCTTGACCATGAAGTGGCATTTCTCCCAATTTAGCATAAAGTTCGCCTCCTGACACTGCTGTGGGGCCCTGCTAAGATTCAATAGTATGTATCGAAGGAATTACCCATGATAGAGAAGTCATCAATAAATACCTCGAGAGTGTCTTCAACCATATCGGAGAAGATTGATAGCACACAGTGCTAGAAGGTGGCTGGGGCATTGTTCAGCTCGAAGGACATCCTTCTGAAGGTAAAAGTCCCATATGGGCAAGTTAAGGTAGTCTTCTCTTGATCCGCTGGGGCTATGGATATCTGATTGTAGCCCAAGTATTCGTCCAAGAAACAATACCACCCTCTATCTACCAACCTGTCTAACATCTGGTCCATGAAAGGCATAAGGAAATGGTCCTTCCAAGTCCATTTATTCAGCTTGCAGTAGTCCATGCACACTCACTATCCAGTCACAAGTCTCATAGAGACCAACTCATTTTTATCATTCGCCACCACTATCATGTCCCCTTTCTTCGGGACACACTATATTGGATTGACCCACTTACTATTAGAAATGGGGTATATCACCCCACCATTGAACCACAGGATGATTTCCTTTTTTACCACTCTTGCATAGGTGGGTTTAGCCTATGCTGGTCCTTAATACAGGGCACACAGTTATCCTCTAATTTGATCTTGTGCATGCATATCCCCGGAGGAATCTGTATGATATCTGCAATGGTCCAACCAATAGCTCGCTTGAACTTTTGGAGAACCCCAACAATGTCTCCAACTAGTTTTCCTAAAGATCTGCAGCCACAATCACAGGAAGAGTGTCATTAGTGCCCAAAAATACATACCTTAGGTGTTAGGGCAGCTCCTTGAGCTCCACAGTTGGAGGCTCCTCGATGGAAGGTTTAGCCGGTAGTGTAGACCTGTTCTGTAGGTCCAAGTCCAACTTTTTAGGGACAAATGTCTTGGTTCCCCTACCTTGCAACACATTCACAGCGTCTGCATACCCACTAGTACCATTCTCTTGGAGGTTCATCAACAAAGCAGCTAGTGTGTCTACACTCATTGTTTCCTCTAGTGGGATCTCAAAAAGACAATCATATTCCACATCTAAGATAGACATCATAACCACCTCTTTAGGTCTAATCATTGTAGCACACGTACTAAATTTCACTCTTCAGTGTTGAGTTTGAAAGTCAGTTCCCCTCGCTCTACATCTACTAATGCCATGCCAGTACAAAAAATGGTCTCCCAAGGATGATGAAACCTCAAAATCCACCTGGTAGTCAGTCCAGAATGATAAAATCCACAGGAAAAATGAACCGACCCATATGGACCAGCACATCACATAAAATTCCCACGAGCCGCTTCATCGATCTGTCTACCATGAGTAGATGCATTATAGTGCGCTTGGGGGCTCCTACGCCCAGCTACCTATAAACTGCCAGCAACATCAATTTAATGCTTGCACCTAGATAACAGAGAGATCTTCCAAAGTCAAATGCTCCAATGGTACACGGGATAGTAAAGGCCCTAGAATCTTCCTTCTTTGCCAGAAGAGATCTTGTGGCAATGGCACTACAATGGTGAAAATTCTTTGCCGGCTCAATCGTGACTGTCCTCTTCTTAGTCACTAAGTCTTTCATGAACTTAGAGTTTCCCGACATCTTCTCAAGTGCCTCTACTAGAGGGATGTTCACTGGTATCTCTTTTAACATGGACAAGAACTTCTAATACTTGCCATTATCAACCTTCTTCTGTAACCTCTTTGGGAATGGTGGTGGTGGCTTAGGAATGGCTGGCAGAGGTTAAGTCACTACTGGTGTCACCTTAGGCTCCTTAGCAACTTCAGGCTCTGCTAGTATCACCTCAGCTTCTTCACTCAAATCATCAACATGCATGTCCATGGAGTTAGGCATCATGCCTTTAGCTTTATCTAAACTTACATTATTGGACACAATAGGGTCAGAAAATACCTGACCGCTCCTCATGGTTACTGCCATGCAACGACCATCATTTTTTGGGTTCTGAATAGTGTCATTAGGAAGTGACCCAGCTTTTCTCTGATTTATTGATACTGACAATTGACCCATCTACTGTTCTAGTTGCTTGATTGAGGTGGAATGTGAGTCGACTAGCTGCTGAACATTGGACATTTCTCCTTTTATATCTCGCATCTATACCTCGGTGGACTCAACTTTGTCAAGCACCTTCGCCATCATCTCTTCTAATTTTGAGTTTTCACCATTATCGTTCTGACGCTTATAGTACAAGATAAGCAAAATCCCAAAGTTTTCTAGAATCTCCCGGAAGATAGTGGTTTTCAGTGTTTTTTTAATTTCTAGTCGTCCCAGCCTCCTCAAAAATGAAAGATAGCTCTGATCATAATCATAGTTCTGACCTTCATTACCAGCATTGAATGGTTGGTAACCCCCTTGAGTGCCTAAGAAGTTCACCACCTCATCACAATTATAAAAGTGGGCTTCGTACCTGGGAATTGCGCGTACAACTTTTACCTTTTCTATGCCTCCATCTACGAATCACTTTGCCAGCAAGTCTAGTTGGATCTTCATGTGGGCTATGTCTTGATACCGTTCCTCCTCCTTTCATCACTGTTCCACAGTCATATGAAAGACGAGCCTCAAACAGTCCCCGACTCTAGTGTACCTTGCCCTGTTATTTTTGGCTACCTGGTCTAAGATCACTACTATGTTTGGGAAAATTCTAGACATGTATGATCCCCCATAAGCAGCATCAATGATCAACTTCACAACAAAGTTATAGGACCTGTAGAAGACTGCCTTCAAGTGCTCATCTATGAGGAGATGATCGGGGAACTTCTTAAGCTTCTGCCTGAATCTCTCCCAAGTCTTATATAGTGCTTTATTCAGAATTTACTTGTGAGACCCAATGTCATCTATGATTTTCAGGTGTCTTGATGTGGGGAAGAACCTCTCTAAGAATGCCTCCTTTAACTCTCCCCAATTGTGGATGGAATAATGTAGCTTATTCAGCCACTTAGTCACCACACCAGAAAGAAACAATGGGAATAACTGCAACCTAATTGCTTGCTGACAGACCCCTGGAATCTCAGATGATTGACATGTCACCAAAAAGTATAGGACATGCTGATTTTCATCCTAAGTTACTGCTCCACTGAACAACTCTTTTAACTATGACATCTGCAGCATAGTACTAGTGATAGTAAACTTAACACTTGCGGGCAGTGGGGGAAGTACAATTGCTCCAGTAGTTCCAGCATCCTCATTATCATCATTCACTGCTTGGGGCTGTTGAGTTCCTGGGGCTCGTACAACGGGCAGTGGCACCTGTCTAAGTGGTGCTGGTGGTGGTACCTCATTGCCAGAATTTTCATCGTCACCAGACCGTTGTTTCCCCACCTGCATGATTCACGGCCAACTCTCTCCGTCTAGCTGCTTCACATTCTTGGGCATTCATTCTACGAATTGACTTAGTAAGCTTGGGGTCGTACGGAACAAGTGCTTGACCCTTGCTTCAGGTGTGTGGCATGCAATACTGGCTCCCTACCAAGGAACAAAAACAAGAAACAAAAGTAAAATTAGGGACTAGTATTACAAACTAAAATTGCAACTAATAGACTATTACTTTGCCGTATTCCCTGGTAATAGTACCAAAATTTGATACGCCCAAATTTACACTCTAAAAGCAATAGTTAAGCGATTGTTGATTAAATATAGAACTCAACTAGAGTTGAGGTCGATCTCACAGGGAATGCGTGAGAATATATCTATTAGCACCATTTTCAGATATAATACCTATTCCTGAAACAAAAGTGCCTAAAGTAAATAGGGGGTTTTGGATTTTTCAAACTAAGTTATTAAAATAAAGTAATAAATGAGTGCAGTGACTACTACATTACAAACAATTTATGCGAAGCTAGGATTGTGTCCCCCATGACATCTAATGTGATAGCCGAATCTAGTGGTAAACTCATCCATGATTACATATACAAGATCTAACAAGTTATGCAACATCTAATTCACCTCTCGGTTATTCTTAGATACATATCACTCATCACCTTTCGATCTCAGAATGTATACTTGCTAACCCTTGTTGTCAATCTCGGAATACTCTTACCTTTCGGTCTCAAGTACTTAGACTAGGTTAGAACCCCAAATTTCCATCGCAGAACTCTTTTCCTAATCAAAACATCCCTTTCGGGCATGTAATGAATAAAGGCTTACCCTAATGCATTGACTCATCAAGGAAGAAGTTATAATGAAGATTACTAAAGTATATACGCCAACCAATCCCTAGTTGTGGGTTTAGCCTAGCATATTCAAGAAAGAGAACCCACAATGATAGAAAGAATTCATAATCAATGACTTACTATTGAAGAATCAATGAATCCACGAGTTACAATCTTGAACAAGATAAGCAAAATCCCAAAGTTTTCTAGAATCTCCCGGAAGATAGTGGTTTTCAGTGTTTTTTTAATTTCTAGTCGTCCCAGCCTCCTCAAAAATGAAATAAAAATACTATTTATATAAAAAGAAAGCCTAATCCAAATTAAAATAGGAAAAATCACGTCGGCATGGCTATGATCCACTAGACATCCCGTGAGATGTTGAACGGACCGTGTAATGGTCTGCGTGGTCTTACTTGGCCTCCGGAGTCTTCAACTTGTTCGACTGCTCTACGTGTCATTGAGCGAGCCGTGTGAATTTAAACGGCTGGCTTGCCTTGAACAATTTCAGCTCCATTCAATTTCACGGGCCAAGTTACGGACCATGGTTTGTCACATAGCCCGTGACACGTCCCATCTCATGCCACTTAGCTCCCATTTTTTGACTTTCGACGATAATGGCTTTCATGCCACTTTTAGGGTATGTTACACAACCCATATTGTCTCCTATGGTTCGTGTAACGTGCTGTGGGATATGCTTTGGTCTTCTATGCCTCCCTTTCACTTCTTATCAATGCTATCAACTACCAAGTGTGAGGCCATGATGGACCTCATGGTCCGTGTGGATGTACACAACCCGTGCAGGTCCCCATATGCCCACATTTAGTTCTATTTTTGCTTTTTAGGCTCGTTCTTAAGGTCTTTTTCATTCCTTCTTCTATAGTTCACCCATTTCTCCATGCCTTAGTCATTTGTCCTGAAAACTCACAAAAACAAACATCAAAATAACATATTTGGTTGAGAAAACATAAAAATCCTTTGTTTAAAGAGTTATATGAGTCGTCTTTCCATGACTCATCAAGAAACTTCAATTTCCTTGATGCATAAGCTATCACCTTCCCCTTCTGCATCTATACATAACCAAGACCAATCCAAGAAGCATCACAATATACAATAAAATGCTTTCCCTCTATGGGTAGAGTTAATATTAGAACAGTAGTCAATAAGGTCTTAAACTTTTGAAAACTTGCCTCACACTCATCAGACCACCTGAAAGCCATACCCTTCTTGTTCAATATAGTCAAGGGAGATGCGATGGATGAGAACCCCTCCACAAATCATCGATAATAACCTACAAGGACTAAGAAACTCTGAATCTCAGTAACTGAAGCAGTTCTGACCCAATCTCGAACTGCCTCAATCTTCTTAGGATCTACCATAATACCCTCTTTGGACACCACATGTTCTAAGAATGTCACTGAGCTAAGCCAAAATTCACACTTTGAAAATTTTTCATAGAGCTTCTTCTCTTTCATAATTCCAAGTACAATCATCAAATGGTGCTCGTGCTCCTCTTTACTGTGGGAATATATCAATATATCATTTAAGAAGATAATAAACAAGGAATCCCAATACGATTTAAACACTCTATTCATCAAGTCCATAAATGTTGCTGGAGCGCTGGAGCGTTAGTCAACCTAAAAGACATCAGCAGAAACTCATAATGGCCATAACGTGTTCGAGAGACTGTCTTAGGAATATCCTCCACCCTAATCTTTAATTGATGATAACCGGATCTCAAGTCAATCTTGGAGAAAATAGAAGCACCCTGAAGTTGATAAAATAAATCATCAATATGAGGTATTAGGTACTTATTTTTAATTGTTACCTTGTTCAACTGTTGGTAGTCAATACACATATGCATCCATCAATCCTTCTTTTTCACAAACAAGAATGGAGCATCCCAAGGAGATGCACTTGGCCTAATGAATCCCTTGCTCAATAGATCCTGTAGCTACACATTCAACCCTTTCAATTCGACTGGTGCCATACAGTAGGGTGGAACAGAAATAGGCTAAGTGCCTAGTTTTAGATCAATACAAAAATTAATGTCACGATCATGTGGAATACCTGATAGGTCTGCCATAAAGACCTCTGGAAACTCACTCACTACTGGAATAGACTCAAGCATAGGAGTCTCCATGCTGGTATCCATAATATATGCAACATAAGCCAAACATCCTCTCTGCACCAATCAACAAGCCCTAAGAAATGATATCACCCTTTTCAGATCATAACTAAGAGAACCTCTCCACTCTATAGTAGGAATCCCAGCCACAACTAATGTAACAGTCTTGGAATAAAAATTCAAAATAGCATGGTAAGGAGACAACCAATCCATCCTAAGAATAATACCAAAGTGAACCATATTTAACACCTTCAAATCCACCTAAGTGTTATAACCCATCAAAGTAACTATGCACGATCAGTACACCCGATTTACCACTATCGAATCCCCAACAGGATTAGAAACATATACTGGAAAATCAAGAGACTCACAAAGCATATCCAAACTCAAAGTAAAATATATGAACATATAAGAGTAGGTAGATCCTGGGTCAAATATTATAGTAGCTGATTGATGAAAAACTAGAATCATACCTGTGATAACAAATATCTGAAGCCTCTGCCTCTGGCCTACCTAGAAAAGCATAATACGGGGGACGACCACCCACAAGTTGGGAATCTCAATGACCTCTACCTCGACTAGAATAAGTACCACCTCTACCCGAATTAGAACAACCTCTGCCACTCTATGAACCTCCCCCAGTCGAAGGTTGTGTAGTCTTAGAAGTCAGACCATAAGAATGCTGATGTGAACCACCATGGCCAATCCTGGGGCAGTCTCTCACAAAATATCCCATATTAACATACTCAAAATAGCCCCTAGAAGAGGTAGGATGATGAGAGGAACCTGAATGACTAGTATACCCTCCACGACCAGAGGGTCTATGTCACGACCCAAACGTAAGGCCTAGATATGATCGGTGAATGGGGAACCCAAAGGAACCCCAAAAAAGCCTCATAGCATATCATTACACATACTTGGTGCAGAAGCAATATAAAATAACAAAAGAAACATGAACAAGGGGAATTGGGACTAAGGAAGAGAGAGATTTTAATACTAAAATAACATAGATGAATCAAAGCTCATATATAATATATAACTTATCCAACAACACCTTTAAACATAGATACTTAGCGGGGGTCAAGACAAAGCAACTGAGCTCACCCTCATGGTCATAAGTATACAATAAATTAAAAAGAGTCTTAATACAT
>DF357318.1:234780-261474 GCA_000787875.1 Solanum virginianum | reverse complement strand
TTTTTGGGACTTGAATCTTGAGAGAAATATAAGTCTAAGTGTTTAAGTGAGTATTAGGGAATGTTTAGGATGATATGAGGGTGAAATAAGGCTAAGGTATTTTCATGGTTGGGACCACTTAGGCCCAACACTTAAAAGTCTTAGACCGAAATAAAAACTAATACATTTTAATACCGCGACGCAGAAACGCTACTGGGAATCACATTTTGAAATTTTATAATTACTAATCTTTCGCTCTTAAATCAGGGTTAGACCCTTTTTTCCCTAATTTAGACCCCCTAAACAAGAATATAAAGCTAAATTTTTGAAATAGCAAATGGATTTTCGATATATGGAAATTAAAATTTCAGGCATTCCGAGGGACATTTTTGGGCATTTGTTGGGTTCGTTTCTATCTAGAATATGAACCTTGAGAAGTATTCGCTGAGTTAGAGGTGTTAGGCCTAGGTCTAACATTAATTAGAGAAATCAACTCATCACTTTTACTCACCTAATATGTTTACATAACTCTAACTACAAGCCTCAATCAATCACCACTCTCACTTGTTCTGCTCTAGATGCTAGCATAGTAGCATGAATAGCTCTGCTAGATTGAGAGAGATGACCTCTCTTTGAGTAACCTTGACTCCTGGGTGGAGCACTACCATAATCACTCAAATGATGGGCCCTTTTGCCCTTACGCTGCTCAAATCACCAATGTTGAATCATCTCTAATTCTTTTATAGCATCTACCACTTTTTTAAAAGTAGCAGTAGAAGCATCAGCCAGAAAAACTCCCATGCGAATCAGATTGATGAATCCCTTGACAAACCTTCTAACTCTCTCGTCCTCGGTAGGAAGTATCATCGAAGCATGCCTAGACAAGGCATGGAATTTAACATCATATTATGCAACTGACATACCATTTTGCTATAAACTCTTGAACTTAGCCCTTTTATGCTCCCTCTTACTTACAACTTATTTAGAAATACCTGAGTAAACTGACTCTATGAAAGTGAAGATGATCCAGCTGGTCTGCTGCTAATGTAATCTCTCCATCACTGCTTGGCAGGGCCAATCATTTGAAACATCACGTAGTCAACTCCATGAGACTCCACTAATATAAGATTGTGCAATCTCTCATGACTATTGACTATAAACTCATATGCATCCTCATTTAAGTCACCTGTGTAAGTTGGAGGATTTATCATCTTGAACCTTCCAAACATCTTCTGCTCATCCATAGTTATAGCAGGTCTATTAGCCAAATATGGTCTAGCACCCGACAATGCCATACTATCAAAATGAGGAGCTGTAGCAGTAGCTAGCTAAGTACCTGGAGTCTGAGAACCTGGAGCAACCATCTGATCTAGAGTTTGGCTTCTAATACGAGTCTGTAAACCATTAGAGAGGACTGACATTATTCCTGCTTGAGCTAACTCTTCTAGCAATCCTAATATATGAACCAAAGTATCTTGAAGCACTGGACTGGCAATAAAACTAGGTAGAGCCAGAGAGGGTCCATATTCCCCAACATGACCCTGCACATCCTCATGAATCATATCTACATCTGGAAGCACCACCCTAGCATTGCCCTAGGTGGATGTTGGTCCTTCCACATGTGCTACAGTGTAGCCTCTTTCTCGACCTTGTCCTTGTCTCTTGCCTCTACCCCGCGTAGTAGCACTAGTAAAGCTACAGGAATAGGCTCATGATCACCACTCGCAGATGCATGAGTCCTCACCATCTATGAGAAAATGAGACAATAAAGTTAAAATTTCAATAGAAGCAAATTTGTAAGACATAGAATGTAAGAGTAAAAGATTTCTAAATGTCTTATAGCCTCTCAAAGATAAATATGAATATCATCATACTGATCTGCAATGCTCTACTTGACATTGCTCTTGTAATTATGAGATCGATGAACATAGATCTCTAATATTAAGTTTGTCATGACCCTAAAATACGAGTCATAATGGCACCTATACTCCTAGACAATAGGTAACCCAACTCAATAACTTACTAATTCAACATGATAGATAAAGTGAGAAAGAAAACAATATATAGATAACAAGTGAATATCCTAAATAATAAGTCTCTTATCAGTATGAAATGTAGAAAGGTAAAATACCACCCAAGACTTGGTGCCATAAGTACAAGAGCTTCTAAAATAATGATGCAAGTTTGAAACTAAGATTACAAGTCTAAGCATAAGAAATATCCTGTTTGAACATGGAAAACAGAATGATTAATGAAATAGAGGGAGGTGTGGACTGCATAACATCCATATAGCTCACCACAACTCCAAGATAATCCAAGCTTGAACTTAGATAGCTTCACGGGATGCGCTAGCATTCAAAATCCAATCTGCACCACAAAAGAGTGCAATAAGTGTAGTATGAGTACGAAACCACATATACCCATTATGTCTTATTGACCACCAATGAAGAAGTAGTGACAGGAGTATATATAAAAAATATCATCTTCTAATTTTTACAAGTCTTTACTATACTTAACAATCAAGTGTTATCAAATAGGAGTAATCAAATATCACATAATTTCAAACAACAATTAATCACAATTAACAAGAATGAAGAGTCTGATAAGATGCCACAAAATGATATACTTCAAATGCCAAGTCATCTCTAAAACATATATACACTATATACGATTTGTGGTTAGACTTCCCAAGACTAGAAAGGGTTTTGATTCCATTTGGGTTGTGGTTGATAGAATGACAAAATTGGCTCACTTTCTATCGGTTAAAACTATATATGAGGCTAAAGATTATACTAAATTATACATTCATGAGTTGGTGAGATAGCATGGGGTGCCATTGTCTATCATATGGTGCCCTTTTCTATCATATCAAATCATGGTGCTTAATTTACTTCACACTTTTGGAGGTCCTCCAAAGAGAATTGGTATAAGGATTAAACTTTATGACTTTCCACCCTCAAACGGATGGCCAAGTTGGAATAACAATCCAAACACTTAAGGACATGCTTAGGGCTTGTGGATTAGAATTTAAGGGTAGTTGGGATGATCATCTCTCGTTGATTGAGTTCGTTTATAATAATAGCTATCATTCTAGCATCGGTATGACTCCTTTTGAGGCTCTCTATGGTAGATGTTGTAGATCACCAATTGGGTGATTTGAGATTGGTGAGGTGGCCCTATTAGGACTAAATATGGTTATGAAGGCTCTTGAGAAGGTTAAGATGATTAGGAAAAGGTTGAAGATGGGCAAAAGGCACCAAAGGTCTTATCCCAATGTGAGGAGAATAGGATCTTGAATTCAAAGTTGGGGATTGTATTTATTTGAAGGTTTCACCCATGAAGGGTGTGGTTCATTTTGATAAGAAGGGTAAGTTAAGCCAAAGATATATGGGTACCTATAAGGTGATGAGAATGACTGGTAAGGTGGCCTATGAGTTGGAATTGCCTAGTGAAATGGAATTGGTTGATCTGGTCTTCCATGTGTTTATATTGAGGAAGTGTGTGGGTGATCCTAATGCTATTGTGCCCCTTGATATTATGGGTGTTGTTGAAGACAATTTCACCTATGAAGAGGTTATGGTTTAGATTTTCGATAGACAAGTGAAGAGGTTGAGGAATAGATAAGTGAAGAGGTTGAGGAACAAGGATGTGGCTTCCGTTAAGGTCCTTTGGAGGAATCAACAAGTCAAAAGTACTATGTGGGAGGCCAAGGCGGATATGCAAAAATGATATCCTTATCTTTTCCTTTTTTCTCAAGCCTAAGGTACTAATTCTAAGTCTTCTATATGATTTCATGTCTATATTCCAGCCCCTAAGTCCTTTGCATGCATTCATGTTTATATTGTCAATGTTCATAGTGGTTTTACACTTATGTTGAGATTTTGAAAATGACATTTTGAGTGTGTTGATGCATTCTTGTTGGGGGCTGATATCTTTATGAATACTGTTCTCATGTAATCTCTTTGACATTTGGGGACGAATGTTTCCAAGGGAGAAATATTGAAACTACCCCAAAAAATACCTGAAATGTGCCTCGATAGTGCTCAGAATCGTAATTTCTATATATCTCAAATTTGTGCGTGATGTCACAAATCTGACTTCATATTCTTGTTCAAGGGGTCCAATTGAGTGGAAAATGGGTCTAAACTCAATTTAATAACAACTATAGGAAAATTTGAAAATAGCAAAAATGAGATTTCCACTGACGATTCGCGGCCCTACCGCGATGCGCCAAGGGCGCACTACTGTGTATTTTTTGTGCACTGTTTTTCTATCTCAGTCTAAGAATTTTAGGTTCTTGTCCCTAAGTGTTCCCATGCATGAAAATACCTATACTTAGCCTTCTGTCACCCTCATATCATTCAAGACATTCCCAAATACTCTCTTAAACACTTATAATTTTTCACCTCCAAATGTCAAGTCCCAAAACTCATTCGGATCTTAAGGGTCTCATTCAAGCTTCAAGTATCCATCTCTAATATTCTTCAAGGATTCTCCAAAGACAAGGTATGTGGGTTACTTTTATAGGTTCCTTTCACCCATGATACCCAACCTTTATTTTACCTAAAATTGTGTAATCTAAGTTGATTTACTCATGAGTCTTATTTATTATGAATTTCACTGCATACTATGTTGGGGTTTTCATGAAATCATGATTTTCTTAGCATATTTTGAGCTATGAATCTAAGATCTATTATGAGATTTGATGAATGGTTTTGATGTATATTGCTTGAAGGTGTTACCAAATATTTATTGATATCCACTCTTGAATTGCATGGTCTTATACTAGCACTACACACCAACCAAGTGTTTAATAAAATGTCTGGTTGATTTTTTTTTAAGGAATTGAAGGCCAGTGCATGTCTTATAAGTTGGATGACTTTATGATGATGAAACAAATGTATGTATATGATATTATCTCTATAGTGTTGGGAATTGACTAAGCCTCACTGAGGGGGTTGTAGGCTTGGGTAACCATGTTGAGGGGTGTGTACCTTGATTGCCTCGCTTACGAGGTGGTAGGCTCATGCAACCATATCGAGGGGTTTGTACCTTGATAACCATGTTGGGGAGTTTGTACCTTATCAACCATGTTGGGGGGGGGGTTTGTACCTTATTAAGCATCTTGAGGGGTTGGTACCTCATCAACCAATAGAGGGGTTTGTACCTCATTCGCCTCTCCAAGGAGGTGGTAGACCTTGTATATTCACTAATAATGGTCACTCCTTACACATGTATTATGTTCTATATAAACATGGTTTACTACAAGCATCTTTCATGCATGCCATATTGTTATATGCTACTCATTGCCTATGCTTATGCATTTTGATTATGCTACTTATCTCTTATTGCATTGCATCCTACATACATAGTACATTCAAACGTACTAACACATACTCTATGCCTACATGATGTCACCATGTAGGCACTAGAGTCCCACTTGAGCATCCCCCTCTAAGTGGCTAGTATGATTTCTCCCAAGTTTGTCAGTGAGTCCTCCATTCCGGGGATGATGTTTATGATCTCATGCTATGTTCTAAAGCTACCTTTCTTTTAGGTATGTATAGACTATGAGAGTGAGCCCGGTTGCTTGTCTTAGCCTCCGCTAAGTTCTATGGTTAGAGGTGTTGTTGGACATTTTATGTATCTAGGCTATGTGCCTTGACACTCTTGTTCTTGATATTTATGTTATGAAGTTTCTCCTTAGTCCCTTTTTTGCCCTTATTTCTAATCTATTATGTCATTTACTTGCTCCCGCGATGAATGATGTGTAATGATATGTTAAGAGGCTTGCATAAGGTCTCTTCAAGTTCCTCATGGGCCGTGTCATGTCTAGGCCCTAGGCTTGGGTCGTGACACTATTAGAACTGTAATCAAAATACTAAAAATTAAGAAAAATGAATTTTAACCTAATCACTACTAATTCTTTATAGCTTGTAATAGTTTGTAAACCATAAAATGTCGTTAAATGATACACATACAAACACACAAACACATACATATATACATGATATATATATATATATATATATATATAAAATTATTACCCTAGTTTGACACTACATTTCCTGGGTCAAATTAAGTTAGATAGAAAAGGGGTCATGGTATGTGCCCCATCTCATAGGGCACTGTCTCGTGATGTAGGGTCCATCTCAAACTATTTCTTCCTTTATTGAATCTCTAAAGTTTAGTCCTTGTACAGGTGCAGTGCTAGACTCATTAGAGAGTTCTTTTTGTTGCTATTTTTGATTGATTTAAGTCCACATTACTTTTGTTTTATGTTTAATTCATCATATAGGGCTTTTCCTATTATTTCTTTTTGCCTAAAATCATCCTAATGATATTTTAACTCATCACATAATATAATTAATAAACACAATAATATTCATAAGATTATACTCGAAATAGTAACTGAAATATGAGTAAAATATGGTGTTTGAATGCACAAATATAACTGGATCACTCATATCCCCCTTGAAAGAATGAATCCCTAATAAGATTAATACTTTTCATGAATAGTATCTTATATCTATTGTTGACCACTCTGATTCATCAAAATGTTTGTCTAGTCCTGTAACGTGTTCAAATTTTCTTTTGATATAATTGTCAATAGTTCTTTTGCATCTATACTAATGATTTTATTATATTCTGAAAAATCTACGTTTGACTATGAAAGCTATTATAGTTGGCTAGTGAGTCTCTTGCTTCTTACTTTTTTGTGATCATATTCTATGACTATACATCTTGTCAATATTTAGTAATGTTTTTTTTGTCTCTTGTAGGAAAATCATTTAAGTGTTAGTTGATGTTGCCCAAACTACACCTCTCAATGAAGGCATTAGCGATTGCTATCAAAATATAGAACCTAACTGTAGCTAGGGTCGATCCCACAAGAAATAATGTTTACGCCTAGAGTAATTATGAGCAATTAGGTTGAATTAATCTATTTATCTATTAAAAGAGCGGGGGTGGGGGGTGGGGGGGGTTATAAAATGCAATAATCAAACCTAAACTAGAATCCATAAGTGAAAGTGTTGTGAAATCAATGAGAGAAATAACTAGGATATTGTATTCCCTATGAATTCCTAACTCAGTACAGGTAAATAATCGCAACCTTTTCTAGTGTGTAGCATTCATAACTGGTAAGTTATGTTTACCTGACCCTTTGATCCAGGTGAGAGATAAATTTCAGTATGTAATTTGATCTATCCCCCAATGTTGCATTACTAACCTTTACCTTTTGTTCCAGTACAACCATCCCTTGATTCGGTTAGGTTGATTAGACGAGAGGGATCACATTGAATCTTATTATTTGTCTCTTATCCCATTCATTACCCCCTTGATCTAGTAAGGAAGAATTAGGCGAGTTCTAAATTTAACCACTGTCAAAAAGCATTCTAACAAAGAGAAAATTAATACATACATGCATACTTCCAAATGTTACAAATTATTCAATTTTACTTCATGGTTCTGACAACCCTAGTTGTGGATTAGCTATGCATGATCATTGTAGATGAAAGAATCATGGTATGGAATAACATAATTAAATAGTTACAATAATGTATTAAAGAACAATAAATCTGAAATCTCCACATGAAATCACAATGTAATAAACCTAATGTAATGTAAAAAATAAACACAAGTAAGAAAGTCTCACTGCTCTAACTACTCTCTAGTTCATCCTCCTTCTAAAAAACTAAAGAAATCTATTTATAATAAGTAAAAAACCAAATCCAAAAGAAAATGGGAAAAATAGATCGGCAACTTAGACGAACAAGATTATGGGTCATAGATGGAATCACGGCCTATACCTATGCTTTGTATCTTGTACTAGGAAAAATCGCTCTTCAATCTACGAACAAGTCCTATGAGACGTCTTCTGATGTATGGCCTATAAGGGGTTCCGTCTTCTAACTTTTTAGTAAATCATCAAAATACTGATCCTCCAGGCACGGTCTTATCCAAGACCTGACATCTGATTTATGACCGTAGAAGCCCTTGTCTGATAACAGTTTAACACTTAGCGTATTTTCTAATCTTTATATGAACATACGTATGGGTCGTAAATGATTCTGCAGCTCGTCTAACAACTCGTACCTTTAACATATGAAAATCAACCTTTTACTAGATCTAACCCACAAACTTATTCTACGGCTTGTGGAATAAACCAGGCCCATAGAAAGCTCCGTACATCCTCAAAAACCTCAAATCTATAGAACTTTACCCAAAATCATCCCAATTCTTGAAATTCAGTAAAAGAAACACAAAAATACATTAAACCTACTAACATCGCTGTGAGAACACATAAAATTCTAGTTTTTAGCATCAAAAGTACTATATTTTAGTAGCACATCATTAGTGAATATCACCTATAGAACAAAACACATAGTTAGCTATAAAAAATCTACAACATGGTTGCCTTCTCTTAATATGTGCTCCCTTTTTTCATTTTATATGGCACCTTTTCTGTTTGTGATCATCCACAAAAGAATATTATCTTACAATAATTAAAAAAAATTCAATTTTAAATTTTTTTTACCCTTAGTGAAATGAATCTCAATCACATTATTTTGGACCACAAGTTTCAAAAGTCTCCCTATAAATATCATGCAAAATCAAAGGGTACCACATAAAATGGGACAGATGGAGTAACTAAATCTTTATGATTTTCTACTGATATTCTAAGGAGTATTCTAATGTTCCTTCATGTAATGTCCCTCTGGGTTATTTCTGTGTCTTTGTATGTATCTCGTTGGTCAGAGCATTTTTGTAGAAATATCAGATATTTGGGACTTGCTGTCACTAATAGTGTGGTTAGTAGGTTATTCGTATGGAAAATATGCTATTTTTCATGTTAGCAAACAGAAAAATGAACTTTCAAGTAAAGTCCTAATAAATGGTCCTAGTTGACAGTTTCACTAGATCTGAAATGGACAAATGAGGCTAGGAGCATGTTCGATATTAGTTATACCAAGTTATACAAATTTAGCTTTCGAAATAGGCCAAAAGTTGACTTTAGTCAATAACCTTAAAACACATGCTCGTATCGGCATTTTAATCGCGCAGTCAGCTCTGAAACATCATGTTTGGTCTAGAATGATCCTTCATTTTGTACCAAGGACTTCCAAATGCAATTTGACCACCTCAATTCTTTTCGTTAAAAGTGGGATATAAAGAAGTAGGACCCATATCATTGATGAGTCCATATTTTGGACTCATTTTTGGGATAGATTGTAAGGAAACATTGCCCTTAGTGTGCTATTATTTTTAACCTCTAACAAATATGCATGTGATATGACAAGAAATAGGATTAAAAGTGCAAAATAGAGAAGATAGAGTTTTACTTACTCAACAAACTCAATTTCCTTTATGTCTTTCTCTACCGAAGAAGACAGAGGTTTTTAAGGAACTTTGTCCTACTAGGTGAAATCTTGGAAAGAGAGCAAAAGTGCAGAAAGGTGGAGAAAAGCAGTATAGCTAACATACTCAATGATCCACCGAACACTTAGGGAGATCATCTATATCGCAATAACCAAGATTCCAAATCAAGTCAAGAAGTTGGTCAAATTCGACATCACAGAGCATGTTCAGCACACCGCCAAATTGCACAAGAGACCATCTAAAGTTGCAACACTCAAAGCCTCAAAGCACTGACAACAAGGCGATATGATGAATATTTTGGTGCATTGACAAATTGGATCGGTAAAAGCAAGAGTCATCACCTAATGTTGCAGAAGAGAAAGCCTTTTTAAGATGCAAAGGAAAATGATTAAGTGAACATTCGATGCATCGCCGGAGTGCTCACCGATGGTCGATCTTGACCGTTGAATGACATTTCGCAGCACAAGCTTTCATATATTTTCAGGAAGTATATAAAAAAATTTAGAAAAGATATTGTATATATCAGTTCATAATATATTAGAACAATTAGTCTATAGTAGTGGTAGATAAAACTTTCCTCTTAGAGTACAAAGGGAGGGGGGTTAGGATTTTGTAGCTTTTGGGGAGTAAATTGGAGAAGGTTGCCTGGTGATAATCAACTAATTTGTATTCAATCTTGTTATTCATGACTACTGCTTCCATGTGTGGATCAAATCTTTAATTTCTAGCATGTGTGGCTAAAACCCCTATGTTGGAGGTGTGCTACTATAAGGGTTTTTGATTTATTTATTGGGTCTTTAATATTTTGATTTATCTGTAGTTGATTTGAGTGAATTTATATCTATTCCTACGTTTAATCTATAATTTCAAGGTTGCAAACTTGAGATTTTACTTTAGATATTTGATTGTTGCTTTAGTCGGAATGATTATAGTGTGGAATAGATATAATGACTGGAAATCTCTTAGGGTTATAGTTGAAATCCATAGCCATGGATTCAATGGCCATGGTATTAGGGGTTTTTCTGAGACTTCTTAGGCCAAGCTTGTCCTCGGTGGTCCACGTATGATTACTTAGTTGATTCATGCGAAACACCCTTGTATCCTAGCTGATATAGCTTACAACCAACCTATCCTATTTATTGAATATTAACTCATTTAGTCAAGTATCTAGACCTAGTTGGTAGATCAATTCCATATTTGCACATCACCAATATTTTCCCTTAATAGCTGCTTAAATCGTTAATTACAGGTTATTTAGATTAATCATTACTTTGATTATTGTAATCCCTCAGATAATACAATTACTTATCCCAATGAGTCACTTGTACCTTGAATGACGATTCCTTGTGGGATCGACCCCAACCATTAAAGTTGGGTTATTATGTTGATGATGACCTCCTTGCTTCCTTTCAGTAGTTGGGTTAAGCTACATCAAAATCTTCTATAATATCCGGCTAAACCTAAAATGCTCCTAATGTTAGAATGGGACAATGAACTAGGCCAATTCTTCACCTTTTCCATCCTCATTGGATTGACTTGAATACCATCAATCAAAATAATATGTCGAGGAAAACCACCCCCCAAGAAAAAACTCACACTTGCTAAACTTGACAAAAAGTTGGCTATCTCTTTTGAATCCCATGAATAGACCAATACATTATCAATAAGCACAACCACAAACATATCCAAATACCGTTTAAATATTCAATTCATCAAGTCCATGAAAGTGGCAAGAGCATTTGTTAGTCCAAATAACATAACCAAGAATTCAAAATTACTATATCATGTTCTAAATGTCATCTTTGGAATTTTATCCTCCTTTACCCTTAATTGGTGATATTGAGACCGAAGATAAATCTTAGAAAAGTAGATTGAATCTTGTAGTTGATCAAATAGGTTATCAATCCTCATAAGTGGATACTTGTTTTTGATAGTACCCTTATTCAATTATTGATAATCCATACACATCTGAAGTGAACCATCTTTCTTTCTAACAATGAATATGGGAGCGCCCTATGCAGGCCTTATGAACTGTTTATCAAGCAAGTCTCTTAGTTGTTCCTCCAATTCTTTAAACTCCATCAAGGCCATCAAATGAGGAGGTATATAAATAGGTTAAGTGTCAGGGAAAAGATCAATATCAAAGTCAATTTACCTTTAATGGGGAATATTGGGAAAGTTATCAAAAAAATCATCTGTAATGTCCCCTAGTTTAGGAGCCTAAGAGTGCAAAATGTTAACCTAAAAATGACTACAGTCAAGTGTATGGGGGTAACTTACGACCTATAGGTGGTTATATGGACCATTGGTTTGGTCTTTAAATATGAACTTCAGGTAAGGAAAAAGTTTCCAAGTGTGGGTAAACTACAGACCAAGTGATAGCCCATAGGATACATTACGGTCCATGAATAGGGTTATGAGTGCAACTATCAGACATGAAAAATTTAGAGTTTGCTAGAAGGTGACCTATGTGTTACCAGCATGGCCCGTGAATAATTGTATGACCCATAGAGTGCTTCATGGAAAAGAAAATAGCTGAGTGTAGAAGGACTCTATGAATCCAACCATGACCTGTAAGATGTTACATAACTCATAAGATGGTTTTGTTATTTTAAGTCTAGCAAAATTAGTTTCAGGGATTTCAGATATGTTACTAGATGAACTGGACTTACGAAGTTTGTTTTGACCTACGACCAATAAATGGGATTTTATAGGTTGAATTTGACAATTTTAATGAGGGGCATTTTGGTCAATTCCATCACTTCTATTCCTAAATAGTGTCATTTTTTAGGACAAAGGGACCCTAAACTAGCCTTAAAGTCATAGCTCGCTCATTCAACCCCTCGATCTTCCACTCTAAATTTTTCTACAACAAAAACTATCTCAAGAATAGGCCAAGACAAGACTAAGGTTTCCAAGTTCTTCTCAAAGGTACAATGTTCTATTCTCCTAAGTTCTTCCAAGGTATGTGAATTAATTTATGGGTACCCTTCCACCCATAAAGTCCCTTTTATGTATTTTACCTTTTCTTTAAGTTCCTTTAAGAAATTATGCATACTTAAGATGATTTCCTGATGTTTTATGTTATTAAATGCTATTAATGATATCCAATGATATGTTACTGAGTATATGCATGTTTTGAGCTATTATGATGACCTTAATGATAGGTTTTGATAATGATGAAGTGTGGGTGTTTTCGATAGTCCTTAAAAAGAGAAATTTCCTCATGTTTTATGTGATTTATGATTGTTCCATTTAAAAAGTCTAGCCCACCTTGTTTTCAAGTAATGCTTTTATGATTTATGATGATTCTTAGGGCATTAAAGCTAAGTTTTAAAATAATGATTTATCAAAGATATAAGCATGTTGACAATTTCTCTAAAAGGTGTTTAAGAAAGGTCCCCAAAATGAAAGGACAATTCTCACTTGGTGGTTCCTAAGTTCGAGCTACTCCTGTTATTGCTACTTATAATTCTTAGCTATATTTTAAAGATTTCGTGGGATGACTTAGCACTGAGTGGACTTAGATTGGGATTCATTTCATTAGTAGATTCATGATCCATTAAAGATAAATTTCAAAGTCCCTAACTATCCGCCATCATAGGAGCCCTTGTAGGCTAGGCTGGTGGATCAACGTATGCCATATATGTTATTAAAATGCATGTGAAGTTGATGGAGTTCCACATTGCAAGTGTTCTCACCGTGCTAATGTAGGGGTTATGTTGGATTCCATGCAGCAGCTCATATGGCCTTATATGTCGATTAATGTCTGCTCCCACATATTTATGATCCTATGATATGTTCTCCATTACATGTGCTTTCTCAAGCATTGACTCTTATTCACATTGAACCATATTCCTTATGCATGCTTAAGCCCACTTTATGCATCTTTTATTTCATATATACATATATGTTATAATTATGAATGATGACATTAAAATTTCATATATGCATTGCATCTCACATATTTAGTATATTTCAATGTACTAATGCATATTTTGCTGCATGATTTAAGCATGTAGGGACAGACACTCCTCCATCAGCTCGTGGCTAGTGTTTAACATTTCAAGACTAGCACTTGTATTTGTGGTGAGCCCTTAGTTTGGACTCTGCCATTTTCTTTTCTACCTTATATTTATTTTTTTGACAATGTATTTATGGCCCTTTTGAGGCATTTAATTTCTATGTTGCACAATTATGGAGACTTCTCTATTTGATGAAAATTGACCATCACTAGTTCCATCCATCGATGTAATCATTGATATGCATGTATAAAAAGTATGTTAGTTATTCTCACTACTTTTTAATGTTGCTTCATTTATTTTAAAAAAAGCCCCATAGCTTCTTTTTCCTTATTTTTATGCAAATGTTTTAATTAAATACCTATGAATGCTTAAGATGACTTGGGTGAGGTACCTTCGGGTATCTCATACACCATGTGATAACTAGGACCCCACGTCGGGTCATTACAACATCAGGGAATTCATTAACTATAGGAACCAAATCAAGAGCAGAAACCTCAGACTCAACATCCACAATTCGAGCAACATGATATATGCACTCTTTGGAAATCATTTTCATATTCTTTACATAAAAGACAACTTACCTTCGAACACTAAATTGATTCCCTTCCACTCAAGAACAATCTCATTAGGAACTTTGGAGGAAGCCTTATGGGTTCTACAATAAATAGATCGAAGCATAAAATGCATGCAACCAATCCATATTGAGAATAATATTGTCACGACCCGATTCCGGTCATAATGGCGCCTGCCTGGTCCCACCTACATGTAAGCCAAGATCCCAACCCGAGGGTACCTGTCCTAGCATCTAGTCAAGTCAAACAGTATAATAATAGACAACATGATAAAAACCTACCCAGAACCTAGATGTCAGCTGTACATAATCACAATAGGCAAAAACCTACAAAGTACATAATCTACTATACATGGAGAAAGTCTGATAATAAAAGATGACCATCAAAAGGAAGGAGATTGTGACTAACTTGATCCGCCGATACTCACCAAAAGAAGTCTCCTTGCTACCAAAATCCCCCAAGAGTCAGTGTCCCAGACTAGTACCTAGACCTACACCATAGGAAGATGCAGAAGAAGGGCAGAGTGCCAGAAAAAGGCACCCATTAGGCATCATTGGCGGACTGAGTAAAGTAAATGCACAAGGAAGCTCAAATGTATCTAAAAACAGTAAACTCATCCAAACACCCCAGAACATCAACTGAACCCCAAGTACGACAATATGAAACACATCATCTACTAGAACTGGCTGAATCCATCTCATATCTATCACTAAAATAGAAGCATAGTGTTGCACATAGGTGTAAAGCCCTAAGATCTACGCCTATACGCCACCTCGGCCTGAACAAGCTCGGGACGTACACCTGTACACAAAATAACAAACAGAGAATCACTGAAACTCCCTAAGAATCACCATAGAGCCCCGTTCTCCACATTATAAGTCCAAGGGTCAGCATATTTGTATGTGTAAGGCCCTAGTGTCTAAGCCTGAATGCCCCCTGCGCTCCCATAAGCCCTAGAGGTACACCTATATACAATCAGGGTATGAATAGGTGAGTGGATCCATAGGTAAGCATTTGGGCCCTCGTTCGCCAATAGCACAATAGTAACAGGGTCCCTGATCCCTCAGAAGTAGTGTCATATGGGGACTCGAACCCGTAATATCACCTGGGGACTCTAACCACTGGGTCTTTCGACCTAGCCTCCGATTGGGTAGTCAGCCAGGGCCAAGTGGTTTGACCAATAAATGTATTGGTGGGATGTATCCTTCGTGGGAGAAATAATTCCCTTATCATAACCCACAGTGTCTCAACATCGGAATATCAATGATGGGGCCGCGCCCCACAGAATATAAATCACGGGGTCCTCGACCTAATACTCAGTCATCGCTTAGCCCTCAAAATCCGCATCTACCACCTCACATCATATTCGTAGCCACCAGGACACAAGTCCTCGGGAAGCATCACCCAGGACCCAGACTCTACAGGCGTGACCACCGATGCTCAATGGTGATGGGGAGCATTACATTGGATGAGATGTCAATACTCACTCACTCAACTAGTATATCCGAATATGAAAAATTCCAAAGTCATGTTGTGCCCAGAGTCAATGTAGACAATGATGCTCTTAAATTGGTATCTCACAGCATCCCTAACTACCACTTTTAATCATAGGCAAGCCGAAAGCAACTCTAATGGCCCACAGTAGTACACATGAGTATAAAGCTCAATAAATAAGGTAGAACCAGGCATAATAGGGGACCATGCTATAATCTAGCTCGCCGCAGGTAAATGAAGGTGAAAATGCAGTAATAACAGGGATTTCACAAGTGTCCACAACAAAGTATGCTAGAAGTCAGGTCTTAATGCAACAATTAATCCCACAATCATCATGTCATGTCAATATTAGGCAATACACCCATACACGTTAGTTAGATCAGAATATGAATTTGTCCATAGCATCGGCCCATACGTGGCCCTTACAAGCCCTCCTTGCAGCCCAACGGTATCAATATATATACATACATGTCTAGGGATATAGTATTCACAGTTAACCACGCAAAACACAATCCAACAATCATAACACTATGTATATCAAAAGCTACTAACACTTCACATACGTTTTGAGGCTCAACATGCAAGTAAATTCACTCAATCTAAGGTTTAGAGAAAGCCTAGCCTACTTGGAAAATGTCATCTCAAAATCTAAGTCAGACCAGTCGTGCCTTCCCCTTCCTCACATTCACCCAAAGCTGCTCAACTATCAAGATATAATTCACGATGTCAACTTGATCAGCTTGGCGGTACTATCCCATAAAATGGGTGAAATTACATTGATTACGACTACAATGGGAAAATAGGGACCACATCTAAAATGTCAAACTAACCCTTATAAAATGATCCCTACATCAACTTGAGTCCATAACAAGAAACTAAGCCCAAAATAAATCTAAGAAGATAGAGAAATGACTCAAAAATGAAGTTGCATTTCTTATCAAAAATATTTCCTACATAGCTTATCGGTCAAATTCCACAAAATACTGCCAAAATAATTAGATCAAAGCATACCACAATGTTTCACTCAGAAAATAGAACAACTTAGAGACAAATAATACTTAATTCCATTGAGAAATGACCAAGATATCACAGTGTAAAGTTTTCACCACTTCCGATATATTATCAGCGAGAGAAATAGGGATTTTACAACTAAAAATGTGCCAAAAATTGTATTTTGACTTCTCCACAATGTTCCTTGCGAAAAACCAAATCACTTAACCTTTTTGATCACTAAAATTGGAGGAAAAGCAAGCTCGTAATCTTGTTGTGAAATTGGGAGTAAAAATAAAATACAACAATTCCCTGGAGAGCCACATATATATATATAGGTATTACATATGGCTGACACCTTTTTGCCATATGGTAGTGTAAGATTGTGTCACATGGCAGCAGGTCTACCTGCCACATCATTGTTCCTTCCTTTACCCTACAATTTTCTTTTTCCTCATTTTGAACTCATTCGGACTCTGTTTTTTCAAAAAATGCTATGTAACTTTATCGATTTGATGTTACAGACCCACCAGTGCAGTAAGAATTTCCAATGGAGTTTCCTATGATAAAGTAAGGGTCCCACTTTTTTGTACACAACTTTTAACGGAAAGCCCTCGGAGGTCAAATTACATACAGACATCCATGGTATCAAACGAAGGGCCATCCTAGACCAAAATCGATGTTCTGAAGCTAATTGCACTATCAAAATTCTCATCTGGGGCATAATTACTGAGAGCATTGAATTGATCAACTATTAATCGATTCCAATGGCCAAATTTGCAATTCATGATATAATTGCACCGGACATGCTCCTGGCATAATTCGACCATTATGGAGTTAATGGAATCATCACAATTCCATTCTAAGGTTATTTACTAGGACTTATTCGAAAGCTTATTTTACGAATATAACTTCCCGGTTAACTCAAAAATCTATATAACTCCCGAATAAACCACCCAAATAAGTCAACCAATGGTCCTCCCAACCACCCTAACAAATCACAGTAAGTTCGAGGTAACTATCCTAGAGCTCATCATAGCAGACAAATATGAAAATACAGAAATGACCTATAGGGTCATTAGAAATATCAAAATCGATCACATCAATTTCAACAAGATTACATGGAAAGACTCTATGCAAGACCGACATGGGACTATTTCTATATACTTTCTTAGGTAGGATCAACTCAACAATTGGAATATAGACCAAAGAAGACTCTAATAAGACTTCAGGAAACACCTCAAACATCATGTCAAGGTAAGGAGTAATAAGACATATTAGCGCCAGGGTCAAAACAAGCTTAAGCATCATAACCAAAGACTCTTAACAAATCCATAACCACATTGTGAGACTTGTCAAACTCTTGTCTAGCATTCAAACCATAGAACATTACCATAGGGATGTAACACCTTCTAACGTGGCTCTGAAAGACCTTATAAGGTATTTCTTGAATATATCATAAATCGTGCACTATTTTGTATATTCGACTTTGTATTTTTTTCAGGAGCAAAAATTATGTTGGAAAAGGGTTACCTTTGATTTTTTGTTCACCTGTATAAAAAATAATTTTTTGATGAAATTGCACAAACTAGAGGAGTTTGCAGAAAAGGCACATCGCCCCCTCGCCCCCTCTCCCCCTCATAGTATAAGATTTTTTGAGTTTAATTTCTTGCTTGGTAAGTTAATTTGGACCCATCCTAACACCTTTATATATGTAATTGCATGTTTTCTATTATTTTTAGAACTAATTCCCTCTCTATGCACTCTCAAATCCTCTCAAAACATCTCTCTGAAAACCTCCATCAAATCTCTTCAATTTCTCAGAGATCTAGCTTCCCTCTTTGAAGACAAAGCTAATAAAAAGGGATTCTCAAGTTCATCAAGTCATCTTCTTCAAGTTTTATCGTCTAAAAGGTATGTGATTTTCTTCATCCATGGGTTCTTTCGCCCATGGAGTCCCTAAAACCTATTTAAAAAATTCCTTCAAATTTGAAGGTTAATTTCTTATGGGTATTATCTATTTCTCCTATTGAGCATGAATTATGTTAAAATTCCTCATCTTTTGCATAAAATTGCATAAATTAATTTTAAGGGTTTTCTCCTATGACCTATATTTATGAGATTTAAGAAATGAAAGTTGTCATACTATGATGTTATAAAAAAATTGATGATTGTATGAGATGAATTGCTAATTCTTTGTTTAAAGTTCAAAAATGATATGTATGATTGTGGTGGGTTGTTTTAATAATGATTTAAATTGATGAATTGCACTACTTTTATGCATAGTCATCTTGAGATACATGATGTTTAACTGCATATATAAAAGCCACCTAATTATTCATTTCAAAGTTTTCTAATGATGAATGAATTCCAATGAAGAGGGTTTGATTATGAAAGTTTATGAATGTTATGATATTTTGAATCCCTCTTATGAATGATGATGATTGTGAAAGGACAATTCTCACAAATATATGGATCCTATGTTGGATCATATATATATGACGATGATGATGATGTTATGCTTTTAAAGCATATGAATTGTTATAATAATTCACATGTTTTCAAACATATCTTATGGGAATGACTTCACACCGAATGAGGCATTAAGGTGAGATTCGGTAAGGGAATACTAGTGGCAACCCCTTGTCTCATTAATTATGTACCACTTTAGGAGCCTTTGCAGGCTAGGCTAATGGATCCACCTAACCCATAATGTTTATTGTTGATGCATATGCAATGTGACAGAGTTCTACATAGCAAGTAGTCTCCTCATGCCATTGTAGGGGGTTATATTTAATTCCAAGTAATAGCTCTCTTGGACTTATATGTCAGTTCTTGTCTATCACCCACATATATATGATGATGGGATGCTATGTTTCATGTGTTTTCCTTCAAAACATTCTCATGCATATTATATTGAGCTTATATTTTATGTTATATGATTATGCATCTTGTTATGAAGCTTATTATTTATTGTTGCATTGCACCCTACATATTAGTACATTCCAAATACTAAAGCATAAATTTTTCCTACATGATCTAACCATGTAGGAACTGAAGCTCCTATTCATCCTCCTCCACGTGGCTAGCTAGATTCATGAAGATTGTAATTATGGTGAGTTCTCCATTTAGGTGACAATATTCGATGTCTATCTTGCTTATATTGAGACTCTATTTCATTTTCTATGTGCTTTGAGGATGAGCCCGGGGCTTGTCTTTGCCTCATCCTATTCATATTTAGAGGTGTTGTTGGATACTATTCTATGCTTTTTCACTATGATAAAATGTAGAGCTTCTATGGAGGTTTATCCTTTAGTCTCTATGCCTCATATGTGTATTATGTGATGTTGATGATAATGGAAAGTAATAAAAGTCCTAAGTCCCTACTTCCCCATAGCTTGAGTCATCCTTACCCTCGCCTTAGTACTACTTATTATGTGATTCATGCAAATCCTATTCCCCTATTTATCCCCATGGCGTGAGTCATAAGCTCCTAACTCCTTAGAATTATTTGCTGAATGTTTGTTTTATATTCCATAACAAAGGATATAGATATGATATGCTAAGAGGCTTTTTCGAGTGATCTTCGAGTTTCCCAGTCACCATGTCACATTTAAGCCCTAGGCTTGGGTCATGATAATGGACCACCTCCTTGAGTTTGGGCTCCTTATTACACTTTCCGTTTTTGAGCTACTTGTCCTTGAGGACACCCTTCTATGCCTTTATTAGAAATATTAGGACACTTAAAGATCTTGTTCCCCATCTTTCCATAACCAGAACAAACACCCATTCCTATTAACTAATCACTAATATGGTTCCTCCCAAACTTGGGACACCTACGAGGAATAATACCACCACTCTTAGATCTAACAATTTGAACCTTATGGTTAGACACCCTACCTTTATCAAACTTTTGAGGTGGACCTTTGGACGACCCTTGGGATTGTTGGAAACTACCACCACCGAACTTAGCATGTGAAAATCCAATATCGAATGAACCCTCTAAGAGTCCCTCATTCTCCACTTTTTAAGATTTTCATGCTCCACTTGCTCGACATAAGACATGAGCCGAGAAATATCCATCCCTTTGATTAGCATTGCAGCTTTACATTCCATCTTCACCTAATTGGACACCAAAGGTGAACTTATTCATGCGGGTCCTAGAGTCGGTAAACATAGAAGAAGCATACTTAGACAATTTTGTGAACATTAAGGACATACTCCCTCACACTAATTCCACCTTGCCAAAAATTCATAAAATCCATCATTTAGCTTCCTTTAGCTCAAGTGGGAAGAAACAATAAAGAAAAGCGGACTTAAACATCTCTCAATCAATAGAACCTTTTTCAAGTCTTTCGAACTTCTATTCTGTGAACCAAACTTGACCGACCCTTTTGAGTTGATGTCACAGCCCAAGCCTAGGACCCAGGTGCGACATGGTGAATGGAAGCCCGAGGTTATCTAAAACAAGCCTCATAGCATGAACATGCACATCCTTGGTTAAGAAGCGTGGATCAATAATAAAAAATTAGTATTAATGGGATTTGGGACTTAGGACACATCTATGCGTACAAGGGATATGAAATTTCCACCATTTAATCACATCAAGTAAAGCTAAGAGAAGAGGAGCATGGGACACACTTTATGGGAAGTAAGGACTTAGGACTTCCACTAACATGCCAATACACTACAAGCAATAACAAAACATGGGTTATGGACTAATGGAAATTCTCCATAGATAAATAAGCATCTCATAGATCATACATATCATATCATCCAACAGCACCTCTAATCATATTTGGACAGTGATTCCAAGACAGGCCCTCAGCTCACCCTCAAAAGTAAAATAACAAGGTAATAATTTCCTACCATAAGGAAGATGGAAAATGGGTGTTGTCCTCGTAATGGAGGACTCACCACAAGCAAGTCTTCAATAGATCATACTAGCCACAAAGAGGTGGATGGATAGAAGCTCTGTTTCCCACAAGGTTAGATCATGTAGATAAAAAGTATATGTTAGTACTTGAAATATACTGAGTATATAGGGTTCAATGTAACAAAAGATCATAAGCCATTATTGAAACGACCCCAAAAAGTGTCTGAAAATATGACTCAGAAGTACCCAGAATTGTAATTTTCATATACCTAAAAATTTGTTCATTATTTCTAAAATTCAACTTCATATTCTTGTTCAGGGGGTCAATTTTAGGGGAAGAGGGTCTAACCCCAATTTAAGAGAAAAATATTAGCAATTGTGAAATTACAAGAATGTGATTTCCAGAGAGCAAAGCGCGTCGCAGATTGTTATTTTTTGACTATTTTTTTTCAACTTGGTCCAAGACTTTTAAGTCTTGGGCCTAACTGTTCCCAAATGTGTATTTACCTATACTTATCCATATTTCACCCTCATATCATCCTAAATATTCTCCAAAACTTACTTAAACACTTATCCATACTTTTCACTCCTAAATTCAAGTCTCAAAACCTCTTTCGGATTTAAGGATTTCCTTCAAGTTTCTTCTTCAAGCTTCAAGTCTCCACCTCTAATCTTCACCAAGTTCATCTCCAAGCTAAGGTATGTGGATTAATTCCTTTCACCCATGAGATTATCACCAACCATGTGAGGGTTTGTACTACAACACCAGGGTGATGGGGTGAGATTATCATTAACCTACCAAGGGGTTTGTACTTTGGAAATCTTGCTTGGTCTCTTCTACAAATGATATCCAATATGAGCATGAGTTACTTAAGTATGTTTTACTTGAGCATTGGTCATACATGCCATATTGTTATATTATGCCTATTGTTATGTATTTTGATTGTGAGGCCTACCTCTTATTCTATTGCATCCTACGTACTCAATATATTCAAATGCTCTAATGTATACTCTTGCCTACATGATATCACCATGTAAGAACCAGAGCCTATGTTGATCATCCTCCTTCTCCACATGGCTAGTTTGGTAGTACTAAATCTAGTTGGTGAGTCCTCCATTTTTGAGACGTTTATTTATGTTTCTCTTATTATGTATTAAGACACTCTTTTTTATATTCTATTTGGACTATGAGGGTGAGCCCGGTTGCTTTGTCTTAACCCCAACTCTTATCTGAGTAGTAGAGGTGTTTGTTGGATATGCTATATATCTATAATATGAGATTTGACTATTTGTCTATTGATTATGAAGTTATGCAAGTTTTACCCTTAGCCTTTTTCCCTACTCTTATTCCTTATGTCTTTTATATGCTTTTGTGATCGATGATGTGTAATGATAAGTTAAGTGGCTTGTTTGGGGTTCCTTTGGGTTCCCCATTTGTTGTGTCACGTCTAGGCCCTTGGCTTGGGTTATGACAAACTTGTTATTAGAGCACTAGGTTGATAGATCCTCGGAGTTCGACACACAGTGTTAAGAAGAGTCCTATTTATGGTTGTGAAGCGCGCTATGACTATGAATAGGAGGCTATGAGGCATTTTAGGAAATATTTCCATTCTTCGTATTCTAAGTCGTGCTATAGAGTTATGGTAAGTTTTTCCCCTAATGATTATTCTTTGCTTTGCTAGATCATGCCTAACTCTCGAGGAAGGAGGGCCTGAACTCCCTAGGCGCAACCTACCAATGGTGAGCTCTGGGATGCTCTCACTATGCTTGCGTAAGTTGTGGCCGGGGCCCAAACCCCTCATGCTACTACCCCAGGAGCTAGGGTAAGGGACTTCATGAGGATAAATATGACACCCCGTAGCTCCATGCTCTTGTATCTATGTTTCAAGCCTCATTTTGTTAGGTTGGGGTTGTATTAGGTTCATGGGAGACTCATAGTACCTAAACGAGTTCAAGATTTCCCTAAGAGTTGAGTTTTGGGATGGTTCATGCAAGGGTCAACTTTAAGCAAGCATAACTTTTAGCACAATTAGAAATGGAAAGGGTCAACATACGAAGGTGTACTTGGTTTCACCTTATTTAGAGTTTGGAGTCAAAAGTTATGGTCATTTTACTGAAGACTACCAGTGTTGAGTTGCACTACGAGCCCACTTTTATGAGTCGTAGGTCGGGGTATGACTCGTAGGTCAGGCTCGTAGCAATTTCCAGAGTCTTCAAAATTGAGCCTAGGGGTCATGTGAGGGGTCCTACAAGTCATAGTGCTACCTACGGGTCGTAATGGGGCCCGTAACAACCATTAGACAGCTTTTTAGGAAGGGTTATTTTGGACCTTTCCCACCCTTTCTAGGCTCTAGATTGACATTTTTATGCTCATGAAAGATCCCAAAACCCTTAAGTTCTTCATTGTAATGATAAAATACTCTCTCAAAGCCTTATACTAATATTTCACTCCAAAATCAAGTGTCCAAAGCTCTTCCTGATCTAAGGATTTTGTTTAAGCTTTAAGCATTTATTTTCAATCTTCATTAAGAACTTCTCCAAAGCTAAGATATGTGGTGTTGAATCATTGGGTCCTTTCACCCATGGTGCCTAAACCCTCCTTTTACTAATAGTGAATGATTTAAAGTAGATTTTATAGTGATTTGAGTTCATGAAAGTATGCTTGTTATAGTATGTTTTGAGCTTTAGATCTTGGATCTAATATTGGATTATATGAAGGGTTTTAATGTGAATGTCTTGAGGGTGTTGCAATGTTGATTGATGGTTTTACCACAAATTTTCTTGGATGATTATATCTCTAAATTGCATGGTTTTTTACCCTCATTACACACCCGCCAAGTGTTTGATAAAATGTCCAGTTATGATTTATTGAGGAATTGAAGGTCCAAAGCATGTCTTATGTTATGAACGATGTTATGATGATGAAATAATCTATGAGAAATGTTATGATGATGAAACAAGAGTATGTATATGATGTTATGATAATGATAGAAGGAAGATATGTATATGACATATCTCTATATAGTGTTGGATTGGCCATAACCAATTAAGGGGTATGCCTCAATCATCATGGGAGGTAGGGTGTGACTATTCTCTAACCTATCAAGGGGTTTGTACCTTGGCACCAGGGTGATGGGGTAGCATCATAACGTTACTAACCTATCAAGGGATTTGTACTTTAGTAACCTATCAAAGGGTTTGTACCTTGGCACCAGGGTGATGGGGTGGCATCATCACTAACCTATCAAAGGGTTTGTACCTTAGCACCAGGGTAATAGGGCGACACCATCACCAACCTAGATGGGGGTTTGTACTCTCTCACCATCTAAGTGATGGGTCGGCAACATCACCAACCTACTAAAAAGTTCATACTTTGGAAATATAGCTTGGTCTCTCCCACGCATATGATATCCTATTTGAGAATGAGTTACTTAAGCATGCTTTACATATGCATTGATCATATATGACATATTGCTATATATTACGCCTATTGCCTATTGTCATGCATTTTGGATTATGATGCTTATCTCTTGTTGCATTGCATCCCACGTACTTAGTACATTCCAACGTACTAATGCATACTCTATGCCTACATGATATGACCATGTAGGAATCGGAGTTCCGCTTGAGCATTTCCTTCTATGTGGCTAGTGTGGTTTGACTCAAGCTTATTGGTGATTCCTCTGTTCTGGGGATGTTGGTCTGTGTTTCTTATGTTATGTATTGATTCCTTCTTCTTTATTGCTATTTTGACTATGAGGGTGAGACCCCTGTTGCTTTGTGTTGGCCCCTGCTAAGTATTTATGTATTGAGAGTGTTGTTGGATAAGTTATGTATTACGTTTGAGCTTTGACTCATCTATGTTATTTAAGTATTAAATTCTCTCTTTCTCCCTTAGTCCCATTTCCCCTTGTTCATGTTTCTTATGATGTTTTATATTGTTTTTGCGACCAAGGATGTATAATGATATGCTATAAGACTTAATTGGGGTTCCCCATTCGTCGATCACGTCTAGGCCCTAGGCTTGGTCGTGACACAAATCTACACACAAAAAACTTATAAGACCACTAATATCGCATTAAGAACACGTAAAATCCTAAAGTTTATGCAGATCCTCTGATGGTAAGCCAGCAAACAACCCTCTATTTTGTAGCATTTGAAGTAACCCACTCGAAATTACAAATTCTGTGTCATATGATAATGGTGGTAACATATAGTTCTGCTGACATCTATCGCCATAGGATCAAGCCTGTATTGATTTCATGTGTTAGCTATAGCCTGAAGATCCTTTGGTGGTGGGTTATTATTATTATTATTATTTGCATCTAGTGCTGCATTCAACATCATCATTTGCAATGTTGTCCGCATTGTTCTAGGCTATTCTTCTTTGTGTCTTTTGGATCTTAAGGTTAGACGGAGTCAAGGGATTTCCTAGACTGTGAACATTGTGCATACACTACACTTGCACACTGAAACAAAACAAAAACAACAAGAAATGTATAATGAGAAAAATAAGGATTAATTCATGAATTAATCAAATTAAGCCAGTCTAAAAGCCATATTCCTTTGCAATGGCACCAAAATTTTCATGTTATCCAAACTACACCTCAATTTTGAAGGGATAAGAGGCTGTTGTCAAAATATATAACCTAACTAAAATTTAGGTTGATTCCACAAGGAATATGGTCTAGACTTAGAGTAATTACGAGCAAGTTGAATGAATTAACCTACTTATCTTCAGAAAGGGGAAGGATTTGTAATTGCAGTAAATAAACCTATATTAGAAGCAAGTGTTGTGAAACCAGTGTGAGAAGTAACTATGGTATTATGTTCCCCATGAATTCCTAACTTAATATCACTAGATAATCGCAATCGTTTATAGTGTGTAATATGCAGAATTGGTAAGTTAAGTTTACCAAACCCTTTGACCAGGCTCGAGGTAAATTCACGACATGATTTGATCCATTCCTGTAGTGTGACATTACTAACCCTTACTCTTTTTTCCAGTATAACCTCCCCTTGATCCTGTTTGGTTGATTAGATAAGACGAATCAGATCGAATCCTATTAATTAATCTTTTTATCTATTCATTACTACCTTGATCCAGTCAGTAAAAATTAGGCGAGTTCTAACGTTGGCCACTATTAAAAAACATTCGCAACGAAGAGAATTAGTTGATACATATATGCACACATTCCAAGAAATATGGATTATCTGATTTTACCTTGTTAGTTCTTCATGGTTTCCACAACCTTAGTTGTGGATTTAGCTATACGTAATCATTATAGATGAAAGAATCATGTTATAGAATAGCATAGTTGAAATAAAAAACCTTATAATAAAAACCCTTATAATAATCCTCATAACATACATCTTT